>JAPYZU010002718.1:0-12478 GCA_030523005.1 Tryphoninae sp. B BG-2022a
GTTTTAATTAGACTACCAATCACCACCAAACGACCACCAATCGAATGATATTATTGCCAAATTTTTAAATTAAAGTTGCATGGCTAACTTTATATAGGTGCATATTCCTTCCGTAGTCGTCTGAATCGTTGACGTGCGTTATCTCTCCATTGCGATAATATACTTATTACGTTTCTAGAATTATATTTCACTGATATTGTATATACAAAGACCGACGATAAGACAACCTATCCTGAACGCAGTCGATATGTTTATCTCTCTCGTGTCGCGCCTGCCCGGGTGGAGCAGTACAGGGGGCGCAGGGAGAATGTGAGAATCCTGGGCCTGGCTCAAGCGGCTCAAGCAAGTTCGTTACCCAGATGGGAATACATGCTCAGTCGTGTCAGTGTTGCGAACACATTCGTACGAGAGTTAAGTTACCGGGGAGTAAAAGAGAGAAAAGAAAAGAAAGAAAAAAACTTATTCTATTTTTCTTTGCTCGTCTTTCGCGACGTTATCAAAAAGAATTCTAGTTGCCAGCCTACGACAAGCGGGCGTCATACATATCGTTAAATATGCTCGAAGTTGTGAAGCCTATGAG
The DNA here is from genome assembly GCA_030523005.1 of Tryphoninae sp. B BG-2022a. Lineage (NCBI taxonomy): Eukaryota > Metazoa > Arthropoda > Insecta > Hymenoptera > Ichneumonidae > Tryphoninae sp. B BG-2022a. The sequence goes on from JAPYZU010002718.1 coordinate 581, forward strand.
ATTCATCGGCCTAGCAATAATAGGACTTTAGTTCGATTCTCGATACAAATATCACGATCTTCGAAGTACACTCACGATGGAAGTAAGTTTAAACGATAATTGCGCCAAAAATGAGTGAAAAATGTGATTTCGAGTTACGCGAATCAACCGTAATCTCTCGTTCATGGGATTTTCTATGCGATCGATGGTTTTACGCCATTTCCCCCCTCGGTCTCTCCTCTGTCCCTTGGCCCTTAAGACTCAGCGTTATTCGCTTTGAAAACACCATTTGCCAATTCTCTGGCATGGTACAACAGATTGAGATAAATTTTAGCTTGATCAACTCACAATTATGGCAAAAAGTCACAAAGCTCAATTATACATTGTAATCGGCTGTTCCTATGTGAGAAGTTACCAATTCTGTTTTCCAATTGTTTCTGTCCCATGCAAGGGAAGAACTATACCTCACAAGAATTCGTTTCGACTTACAATTCTTAGTTGTTTTGCAACATCTTTTGCAGAGTATGCAATAATGGAATGCAGTGGATATGAGTAAACATATATTAATGTGTATACATATAGTAAAACTTACACTTTCTTGTTTTTGTATCATTTTGCTACCTGTTGTTTTCTTATTACTTCTCACATTGATCTTGCTGATCAATGTCATGAAACTCCCATAACCACATTCTTATGTACGACTTCCACCCTTTACATATCTCTCCGAAACTCCCTGTTTCGCAATTTCACCATGTATCCTCAATTTCACCATCGACCACTCCGGTGGACCTACAGTTTTTGGTTAGGTGGGTTCCGAACCACCGAGAGCACAGAAAAAGCACATAGAAAAATTCCATCGGTGCCAGCGGGGAATCAAACCCGGGACCACTGAGTTGTGAGCCGGGAACGTTACCCCCTATGCGACTGCCTCTCTTAAACTCCTATAACCATTTACAAGACTATTTTTGTTCCTTGGAAGACAGTGATTTGATAATTAATCAAAGTTGAGCATCCGAGCTGAAGCTTTTTTAAGTACAGCCTGACTCGAATGCAAAACAAGTTTGCTACCTGTTGTTTTCTTATTACTTCTCACATTGGTCCTGCTGGCCAACGTCATGAAATTCCCATAACCTTTTACAAGACTATTTTTTCTCCTTGGAAGACTGTGATTTGATAATTAATCAATTTTGAGCATCCGAGCTGAAGCTTTTTTAAGTACAGCCTGACTCGAATGGGAAAAGTGTTTTTTATTTCCTCGTCTTTAAGCAAGTTTCCAAAAATATCTGATAACCCTAACAATATTTATTTTCACTATTTAATAACTGTTGCTTGTTGGTACAGGAAAATAGAAAGGATAAAGGGGCCGACCCTTTGAAACTCAAGAAGAACCCGAAGGAGAACATTCGCGATAGACGTTCACAAAATATTTTGCGCAACTTGATGTACAGAGATTTGGGGATTGGGATGACGAACAAAGCGAGAACAAGAGACTTTGAACCAGTGGCCGAAAGTAGGCTCATTCATAAGGTTCACACAGAATTGGTGCGTTGCAATGAAAAACTGAATTTTAGAATCTAGTATTACAATACTTATAATGTTGAAACAGTTTGAGAATATAGAGATTTAATTTCTTTTCTTGTTTTTGTTTGTTTGTAGAAATGCAGCTTACCAGGTGAGCCCAGGGCCTCTTTTCTCATGGCCTTCAGCCCTGATGGGTCAGTACACGCCAGTAGTTACCTCATCCAAATAATAAGCAACCAAATATGAAAAAGATTGTAAAATTTCTATTGTTATTTTTTTGTTTAGTACCAAAGTTGCTTCCACCCATGGAAACCATTTTATCTACATTACTGATTTGACGACTGGAAAGAACATAAGAACTCTTTCGGGACATCCTCGCACACCCTGGTGTATCGCATTTCATCCTTGGTCCAATGATATTTTGGCTTCTGGCTGTTTGGGTGGACAAGTCCGTGTGTGGGATCTCCGTGTTAGTATCTCGTTATAATAAATCAATCTTTTGTCAAGACTTTCTTTTAATTCTTGTGTAAATTGTTGAATTTGTCAAAATTTTTTAATTCGCCTTCTATTCAGGGTGGCAGCGAGGCTTGGAATGCTGAGAGCGAAAGCGTCATAGCCTCACTTGCGTTTCATCCCTCTCAACGCTTACTAGTGATTGCAACTGATAACGAGATCCATTTTTGGGATTGGAATAAACCGGAGCCATTTGCTGTCGTGACCACCAGACACGATATGGAAAAAGTCCGGTTCGTTTTTAACCTATAATTTCGGCTTAAAACAATGTTGCAGATATTTCTGGAAAGAAGAAACGTAAATAAATAATAACGTTAATTTATTCTTCGTAACTTGTAGATACGTGGCATTTGACAAATCTGGCAAAAAGCTTATCACGGGTATTGGAAATCTATCAAAAGTGGCACAATCGCAGTGGGATCGGGCAGAGCGAGAAGCTCGTGCAGCTCATCTACGGTGAGACAATATCGCAAAATCAAAGCAATAAAGAGAATCAAGGTTTTATGTGCTTCATCAGACGTTATCCTTACAGACCATCGTTAGATCATCTCCAGCCTCCGCAAGAGACGGTCGATGACCACTACAATGAATACTGTTTTCGTCGTGCTAGACTTGCAGAGTACTTCAACCATCCAGAACGCGGTGCGGAAAATCGTAGACGCATAATGAACAGGAGCCAGGATACCTCGGAGACTGATCTAACCGCAAGGCAAATGGCTTTTCGTAGAAGAGCTTCCGTGCGTGATCTCAGAAGAAATCATTATAAAGAACAAAGAATGCAATTAGAAGCTCTTACACCAACGGGATCTGCCCTCAGCGCCTTAAGGTTCGACCCCGCGTTTACTCAAATGTTAAGTTCCATAGGCAGCTTTCGTAAACATAATTCAAAGTTTCCAATACTGATATCAAAGAAAAGAGAGGACACCTGTAATTACCTACGATAATACTCAATATTGTTATCGAGCTTACACAATTCTTAGCATAACACTCTTGCTTTTCTTCTTCCCTAGACATTTGAGATCATTTCGAACTTCACGAACGGTACAATCGCCGATTCCTCAAACCGGAAGTGTGCCGATCGAAGTTCGTTGGAACACTCATGCAGTATCGTCCGACACAGGACATGAAGTCGCCAGTAGCCGCGACGAGGGTCGTTTGAGCTTGCTAACCTCGCCAATGGAAATCGATGCTGAGAGTGGCAATGAAGAACTACAGCGTCCATCGAACTCCGAACCTGTATCAATTCCACCGATATCACCTGTAACAGCGGGGCTATCAGTACCAATGCCTTCCGCAGTTCTGGCTTCGACTTCTTCATCAGACTCGTCGTCCGATGGTCGTCTTCCGGATGGTATCTTGCGAGACGAGAGTGACGAAAGCGATGAGCTTTCCCGAACGGTACCGTTTTCTTCAACATATCCTCAAACATCAGCGATACGTTCGGCTATGTTTTCTCTCTCCGAGCCAAGACCCTCAACTTCCGGTGTGTCGAACCCAACGGTTCTCTCAGCACCCTCGACTTCTGCCGTTGCTTCGACGTCGCAATTGAGTAACGAGGATCGCATCAAGTTGGGAATAAACCACGATCATATCCGGGAAACCGCAAAGCCGCCTGGAACATTGTCTCAAACTAAAACTGAACAATGGAAGCAAAATCAAATTCATAAGACCGACGCTGAAGTCAATGTCCGCATAATTTTGGATGCGTACAATGATACGCTTCGCGTTCGTAACCAGATAAGCTCCGAACGACGAAATGAAAATAACGAGACGCGTGAAAGCTCAACCGCTTCTGTTACGGTTTCTGCACCCAGCCCTTCCTCCTCGAGTACGAATCAAGTTTCGAGGCCAAATAAAAGACGCGAGAGGGATGACAGTGATGAGAGTCAGCAAGAGCATAGCCTTCAAGAGAAACGATATCGACAGAGTGATGTTGTGTTTAATCATGATGCGTACCGTAAGTTTGCTTTTTTTTGATTTATTATGCAAAATTAAGGTTGCTTTAGACTGTACGGGATGGACCGTCACCACCGTGCTACACACTCTACGAGCAGCGAGGGAAGTAGACAGAGAGACGTAGTGTGGCCACGTTACTCGTCATGCTGTTTGGCATGCCCACTGCTCACCTTTCATCGAGACAAAGGATTGGCAATACGAGGACGAATAAGCTGACCATATACTCTTGTAACCTCACTCTGAATCGAACACTCGTAGCGAAAGGACTATAAAGGGACACACATCGTTGCTATGTTGCCCCTATTTTCGAACGAGGAAAACTGAATGCGGAGTATGGCAAGGAGTAGGATGAGTAGAGCAGCGTATGACCACCTACAGCAGCACCACCGCAGCACAAGGAGCAGCGCAAGGACTTTTGATTGTGCTGCCAGTGCTGGCAGCAGCATTGCCATTACATGACGATCCATACTGTATAGTCTGAAGCAACCTTTACTTTTATTAACAATTCAAGCTAATGTTTTCCACATTCGAAGAGGTAATTGAGAATGGCATAGACTTGACAATACGATTGAAAGATTAACTGATTTTTGTATGTCATATTTCGCATCGCTGGGAACATAATGCTTATACGTCTTTTAACAGGAGCATCAACAGAGTTGATCGACTCGTCATCATCGAGCGAGGAAGGTTTGACTTCAGATCAGCATCGACATGAGCCGCAACAGCAGTCGCATCAACAACAAGAACAAAAGCAAAAGCAGAAAGGTCAACAACAGCAACAAGAACAACAGGAACAGGAAAAAGGAAAAGAACAACGACAGGAAGAAGAAGAAGAAAAGCAAGGAGGACAAGAACAACAACAACAGGAAAAAGGACAAGAACAGCAACAACGAAAAGAAGAACAACAAAAAGAATATCAACAACAGCGACAACAGCTTCAGCAAGAGCCAATAGCATCGATTGATCAATGTTCACCAAGTACTTCCGGTTTTACCGTTTCCTCGCGGTCGGCATTTCAGCCGAGTCAACCACATCCCGGCGGTCGTTCAATACGTCGCATAACGAGTGCAGTACCTCGTCGCTATCATGAAGTGCCACTTCCTAACAATCTATTACATCTTTATCGCGAGAGGGATGAAATATTATTGAACATGTTTTGCACGATTCATAAATTATTTACTATCTGCTGTAAAACGCCCTTTCACTCGGTTCAAGAATCTTCGTCATGTTGGCGTTTTGAAGGCAGCAAGCTATCCTTTGAGAAACAACTGTACGCAGCGCTGGTTTCTTTGGAGAGGATTAAGAACGCAACAGCATCAGTGGCGACGACGACGACGACGATGACGGCAACGACGTCGTCGCGAATGCCAACTCCTACCACTATGGCAACATCGCCATCAACATCACAGTCAACTTCTGGTGTACCCAAAGACCAGGAACCAATCTTCGAGACGATCAACGAGAACGAAGAGAGTGATACGGATGTCAATATCAAACTCGCTAATTTACCTCGGTTGTTGGCATCAATCATTGGAGGAAGTACGTCAGATCCGAATACCGAGGGCAAATGGGATAATGTTAGATTGCACTTTGAACTTGATAAAATTCGATCGTTACTAGTCAACATCTTGCGCAAAATACGAATTAATAATGACGACAATGAAAACAACAATAAATGCAGCAATAACATCAATAGCAACAACAACAATATTAATATCAATAATAATAATAACGCCGAGCAATCGGGCTATTGGCTGTTCATGGCAAATAGCAACTCGGACTCGAATAGTAACTCGGACTCGAATCTGGACAACGAGAATGACGAGTCTGGCACTAGTACAACGAATTCGCAACGCTGGACGAGCTGTTGGGTTTCCTTGCAATGTTCGGAGGGACGTTCTGTTGGAACCATCAACGAGACATTGATGGAACGTGGTATTGAAAGAACAGAACGCAGGAATGGCGTCGAGATGGATTCTTCGATAGATCATAATCAATTGTCATCGGTGATAGGAATTCGGCGTGAGCATCAATCGGAAATGCGAAACGAGGAATCACTAAAAGAAGTAAGACTCGAGAATGAAATGGCATCTCGGACGGTATCACAAACTAAAACAACGAGTATAGGTAGTGTACCTTCCACCTCCGCATTACAGTCTTCAAATTCGGTGCCAATACCGCAGGACTTACGAAACTCTCAGAACGCAAAGACTGCAGAGCATATGGATGATCAAAGCTCGACGACAAACTCATCAGCGAAAACAACAGAGCATTTCAAGGAAACTGAAAGCAGGATGCCCGCTGGTATGGCATCCGACGAAGCTGATTTCTCGAGCACAACACCACAGCCTCCTCCGAACCCACATGGTAGTTTATGTTGCGTGCGGAGGGAAATAATTGACTTACATATGTTGATGACTGTGTGGAAGCGTATGGATAGTCAGATGCAGTTGTTTCAGGCTACTTGGCAAAGAGGTTATTTTTACAGTTTGGTGTATGATACGGAAACGAAATCCGCGAAACAATGGCCCCTCGAGGCTAAAGCATTATGGAAAAATGTACGGTTACAGCTTAATTGTCTAGTCTCACTTCTCATGAAGATGTCAGCATCGTACAAATCGCATATTAGACATTCTCAAGAAACTTCGACGCTTGAAACTTCCTCGTCGACGTCGACAGACGGTGTTACGAGCGTCGTAGGTAATCCAGAAAGGATGGAGTCAATGGCTACGAATGTTGGTGCCTCAACGTCGAGGAGTAACGCTGTTTCCACCGTTCCATCAAAATACTCCAAAGGGGTAACTTTGCCACGTGACGAGCCGAGGGATTTTACGGCTCGTTGCAATAGAGAGAATTGCGAGACTGAGGGGGAATCCCCACTGTGTATAACGAGCGATGATGCGATACCTGGAACTTCTGGTGAGGCGATGGAAGGAATTGCCAGTGGAAGAGTGAGGACTGAAAATAGTGAAAAGGTAGATGATGAAATTCGCGAAGGAAGTGAAACGAGCAAGAATCAAGAGTCGGAAACTTGTCAACGGGTACCATCGACAAGCGATCACACTTATTCTAACCTCATAACTCCAGCGGTGGAAAATGAAGCGACCAGTGTTCAGTCATCGAGTGGGATCAGTATCGTCGCCAAGCCATCCGATAAATGTGAACCCGAAATTACGGAGGAAACAGCCGGTTCGTCAAATCAGGACACTTCCATTCGTGTTAGCGACTCGAATCTAGACAGCGTTTCGAACAAAAACACGTCAAGCAGCCAGACGATGGAAGGGACGACGAGCAACGACATTCCTCCAGCACGCTCGTTCGTGAACTTCGAAGCGACAAGATTGAAAATCATACTGCTGACCGCTGAATACAAACCAACGGCATCTCGGCGTCGAAAGTTCAATGTGCATTGCTGGCAAACTTGTTTACGCAATCGTTGTTACGCAATTGTCCAATTGCACTCGATCGTCGAGAGTTTATGGCAATTCTTCAAGGAGAAACGACACACGGATTATTCACTAGGCAACATTATTCAACAAGAGGTTCTTACATTAACCTCGGTGTTTCACTCTGGATCGGTGTTGGTCACAGTATTGCTTGACGTGTGGAACTCACTGGAAGCCGACTTGGAGAACCAAGTCCTTTTCAATCTGGGACAAAGCTTCCTTCCAGCGCCACTGGAGCCACCTGGCGTTTCACCGAATACGAGTACACGGTCTCAGAATCGCTTTTCGCCTATAATCACGCCTTCGTTGAACGACAGCAGCGACGAAGAGACGAACGGTATCGATATTGACCAACGTTTCACTAGAGCACTGACAGAATACGGGTTGTCATCGTTGGACGGTCGCCGGCGTATTCATAATTTCGGATGGAGACCAATATGGCAGCACCAGCGAGCGCGGCCATCACTAGGACGAGAACCAATCCATCAAAGACGCGCGCGCATGATTCATGAAGAACTAGCTCGTACATTTCGTAACCGGGCCGAACCACACCGTTTTCTTGGTCATTTCAGGCGACAAGTGAGTCGTCCCGTCGATCCGGCAAGAGCCGTGCAAATTCGAACTTTTATCAGAAATATGCTGGTAAATGAACTGGGAAATGTCGAGTCCAGAGCGACGCGCGCATCGACACTTTCCAGCGGCGAGCAAGGGCGCGAAACTTCAAATAGGACAAATACGAGGATACAATCCCGACAGAGAACGGGATTCAACGTACCGCTCGTACCACTAGAGCCACCTGGCGGTCCGCCGAGTACAACTACACGATCTCAGAATCTCTCTCCGCCGATAATAGCGCCGCGGTTGTACAACAGCAGCGACGATGAGGTGAACGATATCGGTAATATGGATAACATAGCGCATTACCTTAGGAGACGCAGGCTCCTCAGGAACTTTCGCGCGGAACAACGACGACAAGTCCTGGAGCTTCTGCAGTCGCCGATAAACCGTGAGCTGCAAATATTGGGCGCTGACGAGCAGCGAACAAACGAACGGTGAGAAATAAAATCCAATATCGCGTCCATGTGGTTAGTAACGAGTGTTTTTTTAATTCGTTTAGACGACAAGTGGACTCTCACCGTGATCATCCGTCACTTATCGGCGAAACTTCAAATGTGACAAATGCGAGGACACAGACGCATCAGAGAATGGGATTCAACGTACCAATAGTACAGGTTAACAATGTACCGGTGAATTTTAGCACGTTGCCCAGGGTACCACCGGACTTTTCTTATCTTCGCAATCTGCATAATCAAACACCACCGCCGTACAATCCTGGTCAAACAAGCAGCAACGATCGTGATCGCATTGCTGCATTTACACCCACGTGGCTAAATCCTTTTACCGAGCAGGTTGTTCATATCTTACTAATTCGTATTCTTTTGTCTTGTCTATTTCCCATCGACGGTGTAGAAATTAAATTCTATTAGTTTCACCGCAAAACTTTTTGTTACCAATAGCGAAGGATAAAATGTACTTTTTAAAGTTTTATAAATATCATCATTGTTGCATTATTCTTGAATGATGTAAGTATTTTGAAATTGTTTTAAAGTATGCCTTTTGATGAAAAATTCGTAACGATTTTTACAGGAACTTGTAAGACGTCGAGCCCAAGGGATGCCCTCGTTCCCGATATCGGAAGGACGTGCCTTACTGATGAATTTGATGGCTGGAGAAGTTAGTTCAGGAAGCGTCGGAAGAGAAAATCCTGGCTACAACAGTGACGGCTTTGACTTGAGATTTCGTAAATAGCGAAAGAGATACGAATCATCCGAGAAATTATCTAGGCGAAACGTATATATTTCATTGTTATTTGGCAGATGAGGGACCAGCGCACATCATTAGACGCTGCTCTGGCTGGGAGATTCAGACTTACAGAGTGCAGGCATGGGACTTTTCTGATGGTGAAATACCGGACGTTACGGACCGTGAGCCAAACAGATTATGTCCATTGTCTGATTTTAAAACTATGTAGGAAAAGAACCTTCGACACATTATTACTCGTTTGTTTCTATCATTTTAGCCGAGAAGAATGTTGTCGTGAAAGAATGCAAGATTCACAATGATGCGAGTATCGACATTTCGTCGGACGGAAAATTATTGGCTACGTTATCAGCACCCAGAGACTTGAGCGAGCCGACTACATTGGGTCAGTGAAATTATTCGATTTGTATCTTTTTCTTTTGCTTTAAACAGTGATTACAGTTGGGTCCGCGACACATGAGTGGCTAAAGAGTGAATTTTCTTGAAACCAAGAATCGATCTTTGCAGAATGAAAACAATTTTTTAATACGATTCTTTCAAAATTTTATTTCAGGTGTTTACAGTCTTCAATGGGAATCATTGGGCGAACGAGTGCACTCGGTAAACGTTGATCAGATGGCCCTCTCGTTGTCACTGTCGCCCACTAGGAAGCATTTACTCGTTGGTCTAGGATCGGGAAGATATTTGGGACAGATTCGGCCCAAACCGATGGGATTGATATACAAATTAGTCGAACCTACTTCGAACAGCAAGTCTCCTTCGCATAGCGAACATTGCATAGGATCTGCAAGGGTGACACGGGATGCTATGACCGCTCGCTCTCGTATGATGAAATGCAACGAAGTTGAAGAGGACAATAATGATAGTGACAATGAAAATCATGACCGTTCCAGTATTGTTTTAGTACGCACATTGGTACAGAATCGTGAGATTACTGGTTACGTTAGTTTAAATTGCATTAGGTGGGCACCACTACCTGGTCAAGGAATTGTCTATGCAACCAACACAGGTCAACTCAACATTCTTCATTAATCGATTCATGTGCCCCTCTCATATTTGTCTTTCGTGCGTAATCTTATCTTATTCGTCATAATCTGGCGGTCGTGTTGCGCGGATGTTAGTCCATCAAGTGTGCCACTGAAATACGTGAAAGTCTTATAGAATATAGCCTGCATAGAAACATTGTAATTTCCACTAATGTAATACCAGAGAACATGGATGTATATGGAAAAACAGGCGTTATGGGTGCTCTTGGCTTGGGGTCCGCTTAGTGCTGACCCCAACCACCGCGGCGCTGTACTATATCTGTGTGCACGCATACACTGACGCTGGGGTCGTAGCTCACGCTTTCCCGCACCCCAGTGTTGAGCCATGCTCGGGGTACTGTTCCGTTTAGTGCTGACCTCAACCACCGTGGCGCTGTCCAATGTCTGTGTGCACACAATCACTGATGCTGGGGTCGTAGCGCGCGCTTTTTCGATTTGAGCCATGCTCGGGGTATTGTGCCGCTTAGTGCTGAACCCAACCACCATGGCGCTGTCCAACATTTGTGTGCACGCATACACCGATACTGGGGTCGTAGCGCGCGCTTTCTCGCACCTCAGCATTGAGCCATGCGCGGGGTAGTGTTCCACTCTCGCTCACACCCATTTAAGATATTGAGCCTCCCTGATGAATGAAATCGGTAAATGATCAAATATAATGTAAGTTTGTAAGATGGTTAGACGGTGAGTGCGCAGACATTACAATGTGAGAGTTCACTGATCGAATCCCCAACATCCCTTTTTTTCCAGAAAATGACAATTTATTGCTTATGACCGAGACATAAATTAGCGATTCAACTAAAATTATAAATGGAAAAAAAATAAAATATTGATTAGTCGCGGAAAACATTTTAAGCAGATGTATTTTCCGCAAAACAATTTGAAAAAACGTTCTGGCAAAGGACAAATCGTTGATGGTATTACAGTGGTTGCTGATAAGTTGTCGTGATTTTTAAATCGCTATGAAGTCGCTATAATCGCTATAAAATAGGAAATCCCTAAAAAATTTTACAATGTCAAGCCATACCAAGGATTTTATACTTTGTTGCATTTAGGTGAAAAATTCCGTTTTCGCTCTATCCTTCTTGAAAACAGTTAGTATTAACCTTCAAGCAGGCGCGCGGTAATTTAAAACGGCAGAAGTCGCGCATAACCTTAAAGATCTCTGGGAGATTTCAGGGATTCAGAACACCAATTAATTAATAATCATTTATATTTTATAATCGGACACATCATCTTTGTCCTGGGAAACAATGTGTTGAAAAAATTAAGAGAAAAGAAAACAGGCTATAAGAAATGGAAAGTACATTGGACAAGAAATTACAAGGTAATGTACGCAAATGTATCGGGTGTGGTCGACTCGATGCCTCGCGCCCGCTTGAAGATTAAACCCCTACTTTTATCTGTTTTCTATTGGTTCCGCGCGTTCTACCGAGAAGCAATAATATATCGTGGATATTGACGAAACGTTTCCCGGCGGAATAGGACGTGCTTCATTTTTGAGAAGCGAGTGGGGGAATGCTAAAGTGACTCGCATATTGAAGCAGAAAAATCGAGTTCTCTCTATCGCCGCCTGCAGCGCTGCTATCGAGTGTCGACATGACATAACCTCATAATCA
>JAPYZU010002719.1:0-16343 GCA_030523005.1 Tryphoninae sp. B BG-2022a
AACTGTAACAATATTCCCTATACGCAGGTAGGAATATCCCTGGCCCTAATGCATACAAATATCTTAACATTTATCTCTGCATTCGGGCCAGGGACGAACCTTTTTATCATTCGTCCTGTCTTCTTCTCGTATTCGTCCTAGCTAGTAGTCAGAATGATTTTGATACGAAAAAATTAATTTAATATTTTTTAATAAAAATATTAATTTATTAATTTTAAAATATTAATTTTTTAATAAAAATATTTTTTAATAAAAATATTAAGCTAGTTAATTTGCAATTTATAAAATTGAATGCTGAATCAATTTATTGGTCGAAACTATTGACGTTTGAAGAATTGACAGGAGACTGGAAAAAATTGAGATTTCGTGCGGATATTTTGATTCTTTTCTCGTGGCTTTATTACGAGAAGAATCGTTCAGCGAAAAAAAAATGATAGAAAAACAAGGATTTTGCACCGACAGCGATATGCCCTCGAGCTGTTAATTAATCTCGATTATCATTTGTGTTCATGTGAATGTAAAAGTTGCACTCGCCAATAATAACGAGAGAAAGAGATTCTCTCTCTCTCGGTTCGCTGATGCTGCGTTCATAAAACCGGATGTGAGGATTCGAGAGATACCCGGGAGAGGATGAGAGAACGCTTCGACGATATATAGTCTCGTTCTTTTTTGTTGTTTTGATTTGGTCGTATATAACAAAACGAAACAGAAGAGAAAAACGAGCGAAGTGATATCGGCCGCGACCAGCGTATACGGGCAATTTATATTATCGCGCCTGAAGAAATCGCCGGTGGCCCGGAAACGAGCCGGTAAGTGTACGGTAAGAGCTTCGGGCCACCCTCATAATATTCACCATCCACGAGGAGGAGGACGAGACTCTCCGGGAGCTTCGATTATACCTGCAGCTGGTTGGGTTACTCATTTTCTTCTTCACAATATTCTCGATTACGAGATCACGTTTTATAATAAAACGGACGCACGTTTCTTCGACCTCTCTTTTTATTTTTTGTCAATACTCTTAATCGAATCTAATCGCACGATTGGAAGTAAAAATATATTTACATTTTTGTTTTTGTCATATTTATTTATTTATTATTGCACATTATTAATAATATTATTGTACAAGAATTTATTTCGTGAAACGAATTAATGTATTATAAAGAAAACAAAAATTAGAAATTAGCTGAATTTATTATATTAATCAATAATTATATTATTATATGAATCAATATTTTTGTTAAACAAAAAATTCTTCATTAAAATATTATTATAAAAAGAATTAATGAATTATAAAGAAAACTAAAATTAGAGATTAGCCAAATTTATTATATTAATCAATAATTATATTATTATATTAATCAATATTTTTGTTAGACAAAAAATTCTTCATTATAATATTATTATAAAAAGAATTAATTAATCATAAAGAAAACTAAAATTAGAAATTAGCCAAATTTATTATATTAATCAATAATAATATTTTTATATTAATCAATATTTTTGTTAAACAAAAAATTCTTCATTACAATATTATTATAAAAACAATTAATGAATCATAAAGAAAACAAAAATTAGAAATTAGCCTAATTTATTATATTAATCAATAATAATATTATTATATTAATCAATATTTTTGTTAAACAAAAAATTCTTCATTAAAATATTATTATAAAAAGAATTAATTAATCATAAAGAAAACTAAAATTAGAAATTAGCCAAATTTATTATATTAATCAATAATAATATTATTATATTAATCAATATTTTTGTTAGACAAAAAATTCTTCATTACAATATTATTATAAAAAGAATTAATTAATCATAAAGAAAACTAAAATTAGAAATTAGCTGAATTTATTATATTAATCAATAATTATATTATTATATGAATCAATATTTTTGTTAGACAAAAAATTCTTCATTAAAATATTATTATAAAAAGAATTAATGAATGATAAAGAAAACTAAAAATTAGAAATTAGCCAAATTTATTATATTAATCAATATTAAAATATTATTATAAAAAGAATTAATGAATGATAAAGAAAACTAAAAATTAGAAATTAGCCAAATTTATTATATTAATCAATAATTATAATATTAAATTAATCAATATTTCTGTTAAACAAAAAAATTTTCATTAAAATATTATTATAAAAAGAAATATTTTATTTCGCATCAGACCAAAAGACTTTGCTCTGTTGACACTCATTTCAAATCGTCGTATACGCAACGAACCTTTGTTCACACAAGGATAAAATTTATAGTCGCATCATTCACCCACGAGGCTATATATAGATGTTTTCGTTCTCCTTGGCTCGCAGCTTCTTCGTTGCAATCTCCCGCAATTCGAGAATAAAATATGCGCAGGAACGCAGAAGTTTGTTTATTCGAGAATCATTCGAGCTCGATGACGAGCAAGTTTCAACAAAAAATAAATAAATATATATATACATATATATTCCTATAGAGACATATCTATATATTACGAACGTATAAGATGCAAATCGTTTCACTCTCGGCCCACGCGGACGAATTTTCATTGTGTGCGCATACCCACTTGCGTGTCGTGGCCGTTCATTCGCGAATGGAGTATAATGTTGCTCAACACAATCACGAGAGGTCCGATTACGCATCGCTAATGTGCATAATAGAGAGGAGGTGGGGGGTGAGGGGGGGGGGGTCATATATACCGTAATAGCACCACGTAATGTTTAATATCGTCGATATTTCGAAGCGATTCACTCGAGCTCGAACCTTCGAGCTTAATTTCTCCAACTATTCCGTCCGTATGACTCCATTAGAAAACAGCATGATCACTAATCGTGCTTCATCGCGCTTGATTCACGGCTTCGTTCGAACATTAGATTCATTTCGCCAATTAGTACTGCAAATTGAATGAAAAAAATTGTGCAATTCATGCCGATTTCACTGGAGCGTTGATAAATTCATAAAAAAAGAAATTATAAAATTTAATTTTTCATTTTGAGTGATTGACTGCTGGATTTTTAATAATTTTTTGATAATTGATCTACTGTCTACTGTAATCGAATTTTCGGCTTCGATTTCTTCAAGAAAAATTGTAAAATTTAATCTTTCGATTCGATCAATTTCTTATCGTCTTATTATTTTAATGCGAATTACATTTTTATAATTTCTTTATAATCGAGCATCCCCTGTAATCGAATTTTCAGTTCGATTTCATCGAGGTCGAAAATTGCACCATCTCCATTCAAGGCTGCATCGTCGTTCACGCACACACACACACACACACACACACACACACACACACACACACACACACACACACACACACACACACACACACACACACACACACACACACACCACACACACACACACACACATATATATATATATTTTCGCACGGTGTTGAATCTCTCCGGCCTTGATTCCGTCTCCCGTAGGTTGTGGCTCTGCTCATTCATTAATTCCACGAGGACGCACGATCTGCATAATAAGTAGGTGGAACGACTACGAAGCGTGAATTTCATCCGCGAAGAAAATACACTTTGTTCACTCGCATGATCGACTATCTTATCCAACACTCTCGCACGCTCGACCTCCATACGAGGCGTCGAAACGAGGAATAATACTACCAGGCGCAAAATTAAAACAAACAAAAAAATAATAAAAATTTTAATCGATAATTTATTCATCGATCGATCTCTAATCGATTGTATTTATCGATAAAAAAAATATTCGTCTCCGTGCGAATAATCTTCGGGAAGCGACGAAGATTATTTGCGTGTGCCGAATATTCGTTTTTCAACACAGTGCCACTCGGGCACGCGTCGGAATTCCTCACGCTAGAGAGAATCTAAAAGTGGAATTCGCGGCGGGAGGATCGTTAAATCGAGCGCGCGTCAGCTGAGAAAAATATTTGAAAAAAGAAAGACAAAATAGAAATAAAAGGAACGAAAAAAAAGAAGAAATCGCCGGAGCAGAAGCGACCGACGAGGCTCGATAAAACCCGCGTGGGAATCGTTCGAGGGTCAAACGAGGGTCTTGTTCTCCCATCAACGTCCGCACGGGTATTAATTCAATTTCGTTCAATTCACACTCGACTTATTATTTATCCCGAGTCGAGCGTGTTCCTCCTTCGGTCTCGTTAATCTCGTTCGAGATATTTGCCCCTGCGAGGTCAAAGACACGTTACGGTCATCCGGAATTTGCTAATTATAATAACAATAATAATAACAATACGTATCGTTCGACAGTTTAAAGTTTATTGAAAATCAAACGAGAAATTTAACGATACGGAATAAACGATGAAATATTTTATCGATCGAGTCGTTGGTTACCTCGTTCGACTTCTCGTTATTGTTCCCGTAACGGGCGAAGTTCGAAGATCGACCGAAATTCATGACCGAAATCGTTGAAAACAGATTTCTCGTCGGATCGTTTGATCAATTTGATTTAATGATATGCGATCGAGAATATGTAATTTGAGCGGTTTGTTAATTAGCACTTCTGTTCATTAATTTGCATTTGGTGAAACTGACCCCGTGTTCACTCGGGGTCAGACTCGAGCGATTTCGTAAATTTTCATATCGCGTTCGATGGCCGAACGAACCACAATGGTCATGGTCGAAGAACGAAGCAACGGGGGGGATGCGAAGCGAGGCTGGCTATCGAATTCCGAACAGGCTCACGGTAGCATTGTTCCACCATATTCGGCTCACGAACTCGGCGACTGGCTGGGCGCGTGCATTTCGGAACGACGTCAATGCCGAAAACAAAAAAAAAGTCACCGTCCGGAATTAATTCCCGACGACAAGCGTAAGCGTGTCTGCATCCCCGTGTATGTACGTGTGTCTCGTTTCATCCGCACGGAGCGGAAGTCGTTCTCCACCATGAGCCGGAAAACGTGGCAACGACGTGTCCGCATTGGAGACAGTCGAGTTTCGGTTCACCGCTCGAAACCAACCGTTCGATGAAAGCTTTTCACGGAACGTTTTTTAATGAATTTTTCATCATCGAACGTTTGCCGTACGCACAAAAGGGTCAGCGATAAGGGACGAGGGTTGCGGGGGTTGAGGATTAGCTCACAATCGAATTTGTCTAATGGGAACCCATTTTTTGTGTTTCAGACGTGAAATAGATTATCGTTCCGGAGGATAGTCGGAGAGAGAGGGAGAGAGAGGCTGAGGCCGATGCAAAAATGTGAGGGTCAAAGAGGTCACAAGAACACTAATATGACGAGCGAGGAAGTATTACTGAAGGCTTTGTCATCAGGAAACGGTGGAATTCCGTACGTAGACGAGGATGTAACGTCCGGTATCGTGAGTGCTCCGCCGCGTCTCGGACGATCGAGAATCTTCGCGAGAGAGGAATTGATGTACGCGAACAATCATCATCAACCCCTTCAACCACCGCAACAGCAATTTCGTGCGATCACGAATTCAGGTTTTCGCGTTCCTACGAAAAAGAATTCGGCGACTCGTGGTACGAGCGATGGAAAAACTTCGTCGCTTCTAGAACGTCCTGAGAGTTCGCAGAGACGAGCGAAAGCGGGCGGTTCGCGAAGGGTCACATGCAAAGATGGCGTCGACGTCGAGGACGATAATCCGTTGCAGCGATACGAGAACGCTTTGTTGCGTTACAGAAAGCCGGGACAAGGAGGCTCAAGCGGTTTGCGAAAGGATCGTAGCCGAGAGCCCCGATACTTCGGTAACAATGGCTACTCGAGCAGCGACGATTCCGATGGAGCGATACCACGATGCAACAAGTCCAAGAGCACGAGCTCGATAGACACACAGTCGGTGAACAACATACTGGACGAGTACGAGGATCTCGATTACGGAAGATCCACCGATCTCAGTGACTCCGGCAGTATAAGCGTGACGAACTTCGAGGCCGTTATGGATCAACGAAAGCGACAGCAGCAGCAACAACAGTCGCAACTAAACGATCGGATAGAAAGATCGGCGGTCGAGACGGGACCGGAGGAAGAGGAGGAGGAGGAGGAGGACGTTTACAAGGAACGCGAAGGACAGCAGCATCACGAAAAACGTGCGAGGATCACGAGCGAACGAGCCGAGACCGTATTCAAGGTCAACCAGCAAACCCAGGTGCGCCAGCGATCACGTGATCGGCAGAATAGCGTTGTAACCGCGAGCAGCGCCGCTAGGGAAAGCGGCGTCAAGCCGAACTCAAGCGGCGAAGACGCATCGCGACTGCGACAAGACGCGAGTTCCGGTACGCCGAGTGAGAATCGTACGGAAAATCGGGTCTCAAACAAACAACCGCCGGAAATTTTATTGCGCAAGGGCGAGGTGCAGAAACGCGTCGACGAGTGGCTCAACCAGACGCAGGGCCAGAATTTTTCCGGACCGACGATTGGTAAGCGAGAATCCGGTAGAAACGTTGCCCTCGTTAGATCGAGCAGTAGCGCAGGCCCGAAAAACTTGCGCAGGAGCCGTAACGACGCGAGATCGAGATCGACGGATGAGAACAGTTGCGACAGATTGAATGGTACGGCGAGTTACGACGATATCAATCGTACGGAGATGAACGCGAGGGATGAGAGAAAGGTCGAGGGAACGAAAAACGTCTCCGTCGTAGCCGCTACCCGTGGGACTTACAAAGATTATCTAGCCGTACGAAACCGATCGAGACACGCGATGGATTACGGCTTCACCGGTCACGGAAACAGTGCGAGATCCAGCGACACGGTTTCCGGCGGATCGAGAATACCGCAGAGAGGTCACGTCGGCTCTCGCAGACGCGAACTTTCCGTCGATCGGGGTGTCGAGGATTGTCGCGCGATGACCAACGAGACGACTGGTACGGCCGTAACGTCGGTAGCCGTAACGCCGAAGCAGGAAAAAATTCCAACCCGAGGTACGAGACTCGTTGGCGAAACGAGAAACATCAGCGGTGGTTTTGTCAAGACGAGAACGAGCGAGCAAGTATCGTGCAACGGTACGAACATTCTCGGAAACGGACGAGCGGCTTCTTTCAAGCGCGCGCGTAGCCACGAGCGAAATACGGGGATAGCCACGAGCCGCGTTACCGGTGCGCCGGTTAAGGAAGATCCGAAATCGGCAATGGGCAACTCAAGAATGAGAGCCGGCGTGCAACAGTACCAGCTTGGTACGAAGGGACAACCCGGCTGTACGGAGCCGCAGCAACAGGCGAGCGTGACCTCGCCAAATAAGGTCGGAGAAAGTAGGCGTTTGTTGGCTGTCGGTCGCGAGACGCGAGTATCGGACGATTCGGCCGAGACGGTCTGTAAATCCGCCGGTGAATCGATCAAGCAACAGCTTTTCCGGACGAGCGAGAAGAGAGAGGACGCGCTCTCGTCGCAGGAGGGCGAGACGAGTTTTACCAAGTACGTCAATCGTCCGAGCTGCGGAATAAAACAGAACGAGAGAGAAGAAATCATCCAAGATTCCGCCGAAAATCGTTTGAATTCGGCGACTGTCGTTTCTTTGAGAAGTCCCGATGAGGGGAGAACGACGAGAACGAGACTGACTCGGGAAAATTCCGAGGGGGTCGAACCTAGACGACCACCGGCACCACCGAGAAGAGACCAGAGTAGACGCGATAAGATCGAATCCGCATCGAACGATCAGCCGTGCTCGAGTTTCAGGCCAAACAAGAGAATGTATTCGGCCCTTCGTCAACCAAACGAGCAAACATTCGCAGACGCGCGGGCGACTTTGAACGAGTCGTCAACGCCGAAATGTCAATATACAACGCCGAAACCGCCGGAAAAGATCTACGAGAGGTCGCTACACACTCAAGTTATCCACACGAACGACCTTGAGTCGATACTAAAACCGGCGATGCGAGCCTCGGCTTACGGCGAGGGTGCGGAGGGTGAAGCCTCGAGAAATGTCAAGGACGCTTCAAGATCGTCCGATGGCAGAGAGATCGGTGAGATTGCTGATGTTTTTCACGATAAAACGGAGAAGGACGAGGAAAATAGGAGCAAAGAGAGTCCGAGGCTCGCGAGATATCCGGAAATAGGCTTGGATCAGTGTCTGAAGGTTCAGCGACGTAATCCGAGCGCGAGAAGTGCGAGCAAAGAATCGCCGGACGAGAACAGAGCACTGCCATCGTTACGGGCAAAATGCTGGGATCAAGAGATGATGAACGAGCCTACCAAGACTTTCGGCACTTTTCAACCCTCCAATGCCATACAACGATCCAGTCCTTCTACCGAAGGAACCGAAAAATCAGTTTCATGTCGAAACAACGAGGATATCGACGAGGCTGTGGTGGTCAACGATTCGATCGAAGAACCGACTTATCACGAACTTGATCTCATACCCATCGGCAAGTTGAACATTGCTGATAGCTACGAGGCTCGAAGCACCCTCAGATTGGACAGGAATCCTCCAGTTACCAATTCGAGGGATCTAGACGATCCGATCAAACACGAAGGAAACATTGGCGATGAACTAGTAAAAAATTCCCAAATTCCTGGCAACAAATTCGCGCCCGAATTGTCGTCCGTTTCTTCCGGGCTTACGGCGGAATGTAAATCGTTCGATCTCGAGGAAAAAAGGATTTCAGCCCAGGAGAAAAATGGCGAGGAACGCAGTGCTGTCGTGAACGAGATTCTCGTGAAGAATCTTCGATTTCAACAAGACCTGCCGAAGCAAGATTCCTCACCATTGCGATTCGTTGGACCGATTATCGCGCCGAAACCGTTCAACTTCAACAGTGTTCTCAGCGACGATTACGAGAAGATTCAAGCAGACGATTGCGCCGCCAAACAAGGCAAGGATTCGAAGATTTACGTCACCAAAGAGGAAATGGAGAGACAGAGGCTGATGGATCTTCTTCGACGTGGCGATTACGAAGCGGTCAAATCGGTGAGTCAAAATTACCGATGTTTTTTTCCATTTTTCAAACTTCAAAGAATCGATGAATTACTCTCACAAGAATGCGAACAAGATAAAAGATGACAATATTAGATAAATTTTATCCAAGACCTCCATTTTATTTTCCGTCACTCCGGCCCGCTCATCCGAGTGTCTTATTTGAATAATGTCGCGACCGCGCCTTCGTGGATGTTCGCAAAACTATCGTCGCCAACCTTCGGGAGACAATTTTTGCTTTCCACCCGTGTCCTCGGGGTCGCACGAACGCGAAAAGTTGTGAGCGTAGAAGCATGCTGAGGAAAGAGAGCTCTTTGAACGAAAAAAAGTGCACGAAAGAGAAAAAAAAATAAGAAAACGAACGAGGATAACGTCTACGAGAGACGATGCAGGAGCGAGATGAAGAAGCGAGACAGGAACAACGTAGAAGAATAAGGAAAGAGTATTATAGTGTGCGTGGATAGACGAATGGGGGGAGGGGGATGCGGAGACAACGATTTATGATTCAGTCGCGGGTCTCGCTTTAGTAGCCGCGCATTAGGTATGCCGTTCGTACTACGCTTTAACGCGCAAGAAAGGCGCTATAAATCGTACCACACGCCTAAGTACCTGTGCGAACCGCGAGATGGCTCCACCCCCCCGCCAAAACTTCGTCGCTCGTACACTCGCACACGTACGAGCGCCCTCTTGCCTCCTGTTTTCTCTCTTTCCCCGGAATCTTTTTCCTACGTTCTGTTTACGTTTGTACATTCTTCCCCTTCTCGTTAAACCAACTTGAGCACCATTTCAAGGACGCCACCTCGGCACGTCCTTAGAATTCAGGAGATTTATAAGGACGATGAAAAAATAGTAAAAAAAAAGATCTAAAAATATCATTCTCCTCGATGCAACAAGTATTTTGATTTCGTCTTCAATAAATTCCTGGTTAAACAAAATTCTAAAGATTGGAAAAGGAATATCGAGATATTCGAGTGCTGTCGTTTCTAGGAATAACGATTTATTTTTTGTTACGACTTGGGTTTGTAATAAAAGAAAAAAAAATCAAAACGGCGAGCGATCAATCACGCGTCCGGGAGGATTTTCGTTCCTGGGACGAGAAGAAAAAGCGAACGAGAGGGAACTAGAGAAAACCTTGCCGAAACATTTACGAGCTTGTCCGATCCATCGTCGTTCCGGATCGCCTCGTAAAGTATGCGAACGATGATGGCTCGAGAGCGTGTCTCGTGTGCCATTACTCTTTACAGCATCCCGTAACCCTAAGACCGATTCACGGATCACCTTCGCTCTCTTTTTATCTCGTCTCATACGGAGAGCATTAGATTTTTACGACGAACACTTCCTACCCCTAGGGTTTGTTCTTCGACAGGACACTTGGGATCGAGGGATGAGCTGGAGGGTTGTTTTCGAAATGATTTGCACGATCGAGAGCTTAGGGGATGGAAAATTGGAGCAATCTTCGTAAGATCGGAAAAGAAAATCCAGAAGGGTCCTTCGACTGGTCCTCCGCCCGTTATAATACCTTTCGGCAGAGCCATGGGCAATTTTTCGACCCTCAAAAGCACGGAAAATGTTACGAATGTGTACGTCGAACGAAAAGGAAATCTTCAAGGTACGTTTCGTCATCCCCGTCGATAAAGGTCGAAGGGATAATAAATTTCAATGATCGAAAGGACCAGGACGAAGGACACGACTCCATAGTCCTTCCAGGAGAACTCGAACGGGCTCGTTTGATCCGTGATATCACGACACTGTCAGACCTACCTGTCGGTAAATCTCAACCCTCTCGAGCCCGTAAACCCACTCCCTCTCGTCCTTACGTCCTTGGGTACACCACGATGTCCCGTCGATCCTAACCCAAATACAACCGCGCGTATATCCACATGTGGCTTTTCACATGGATGCTCGTGTTACGTGTACCAACCTACTTAACCCTCTCTCCCAACTACCCCCTCGTGCTTAAAGCTAAGGGTGCATCTTGCAACCCTCTAATGCATACGACGTATGTATATATAGTGGCCGAGCGTGTAAACCCACGGGTTACGTCGCGACTGACCGGTAGCATATACGAGGCACGTGAAGGCACTTGGAGGGTTGCTAGGCCACATCTGTTTACAATTCTGCGACATTTACTGATCCGATTCCATCAGATTAGATCGATGATTTTAACCAATCCCCCTAAATGCCCTGCTTTTCCTCCACTCGCCACTTTAACACGGTTTCCCAATCATCCCCTCCATCCGAGTCAACCAAAGACCCATTGAAAATAGTTCTAGCACTAAAATCCAGCCTACAATCCCCTTACCAAGATTAACTTCGACCCCCCTGGACCAAGGGAGTGTGCTGATTTCACGAAAATCTCCGATATAGTTCAACGACCTTGCTCGTAGAGTGTATATGCAGCTGCAAGCGGCATCCTTGCACCACCGCATTATTATCATACGCGTGGGAGAATACCCGCGAATTAATGTCCCGCAACGTTAATCGTAACCCGGAGGTCGGAATCCAACCCCGGCAGTACGTAATATTCCCTACGCTGCTGTTGCCAACACACTAACTCTCTCTCTCTCTCACCCCCTTAGATCTCGGTTTACCTGTAGGGAAACTCTCCAAGTGCTTTACCCTCTCCTCCACCCATGAACGAACTCTCCACGACACAAGCTCTCACTAGGGGTTCGAAAACCAACCCCCTTCACCCTCGTAAAATCAGAAATTATTAACGCCCACCACCAACCAAGTTTCCCTATATTCTACTTCGTGATAAATTTTACCCTCGGTTTTAAAGGTAAAATACTGACGAATATTTCGTTCGCCTTCACGCGTTGTTCCGACGTTGATGCTTTATTAATCCATGTTCCACGATTTTCACCCTTATATGGCTTATGTCGTGCGTGTACGTGAGCGAATGTGCTGAAATTTCGTAGGTTGGAAATTTGTCACGTTTCGCTACCCTTATCCTGGAGACCTCGTACCTTCGTTTGCCCATGTACATCGTATACATGCGTATATATATTTGTTGGTTTAGTATTAGAGCGGAACCAGCAA
Organism: Tryphoninae sp. B BG-2022a; assembly: GCA_030523005.1. Taxonomy (NCBI): domain Eukaryota; kingdom Metazoa; phylum Arthropoda; class Insecta; order Hymenoptera; family Ichneumonidae; species Tryphoninae sp. B BG-2022a. The sequence continues at coordinate 11,898 of JAPYZU010002719.1, forward strand.
CCGTGTCACCGAGGGTCAAGCAGACGTCACGTGTAACGTGTCATGGTCCTACGAGTTTGCACAAAGGGTAGTAGCTCGTACACTATGTATATAGATATACGACAATAGGTTAAAAGAAAAGGCAAAAAAACAACCCGTCTCTCAACGTTTCCCAACGGACCCTCATGCACTCCTTCACTCCCTCTCGCCCATTTTTGTCCCCATTCCGAAAATATCTGTATAGGACACGCGTATTGTTCACTTACGTGGATAACTGACGACCGAACGTACAACAGCTCGAACCCCGCCTCTTTTTCTATTTTTATTTTCATATTTCTGTACCCCTAGGCGAAACGAAATGCATGAAATGGCGAACAAAATTATGAGAATATAATGATTTTTTTATAGATGTGTATTTTTACTGCGAGAATTAGTCTGGGGAAGTTGGAATTGATTTTCTTTTGAAATTTGAATACAATTGTTTTGTTTGGTCAAATCGTTTTTATTTAGTTTGAAAAATTCTATCACCCGGTATATTTCGGCTAGAACAAGAGTGAAAGTAAGTCAGCGCTGTTCGAAATTGGAAATTTGAAAAAAAGTTGTTTCTTTTATGGTCAAAGGCTTTTTATTTAATCTTAAAAAATGCTATCATCCGGTATATTTCAGCTAGAATACGCGCGAAAGTATGTCAGCGCCGTTCGATATTTGAAATTTGAAAAAAATTCTTTCGAAATTTGAAAAAAATTTATTTCTTTTATCGTCAAAGGCTTTTTATTTAATTACAAAAAATTGTATCGCCCGGTATATCTCAGCTAGAATACGCACTAAAGTAAGTCAGCGTCGCTAATAGTCAGAGTTCAGCCTTCTACTGTGTTCTTTATGTGTATGTGTGATAAATAGACGATTACGGCGAGAGCGAGGTCCGAAAAGCGAGCGAGTGAAATGTATAGCAGGTCGCGAAAGGTACGTGGTAGGTCCCTTTGACCGAGTTCCCCTCTTTGATGATACGACGAAAAAAGAAAAACGGTCGAGAATTTTGAGACCGACGACACGAGTCGAGTGAGTCGCGAAGCGTTGACGTACACGTCGAGGGTAAAGCGAGAAAGTACGTTGACCCAGGGTTGAAATCTTGCACGGCTTTAATGATCAACTTTAACTCAACCCGGATATTTCGCGAACTTTAAAACGAAAGTCGACAAACGTATACAAATATTCTTTATAAATTTTTCAATAAATCGAAACAAGATTTATTCCCCTTAACGAATCGATCTCGATATCGATTCTATTTTCAAAAAACAAATATCGTTTCAAAAACAACAATTCGTCGCAACTTTACATTTTTTAATTCAAAATTCTTTTTTTTATTTAATAAAAAATCGCCCGCCATTTCCAAAAACAAAAAACAATTAAACTTCCGAAATTTTGGTACTACGAGGTTGATTCACCCGAAAACGAGAGACTGGAATTTTGTTTACGAGCATATCGAAAATACATGAAACGCGCAAATGAAAAAATAAAAGCTCAACAAGCGTCAAAGTTCCGGCTCGAATGACTCGATGAATCCAGTACGGTGGTTTTCGCTGGGCGATGGGCTACCGAGTAAAAATTTATCGTGTCTCCACATTTTTGTTTGATAAATTTTGTCCCGGTAGGGAGGTTTATATATTTCATCATCGAGAATTTATACGAAACGAGGGTCGGGATGTGGCTCGTTGGTTGACGATGGGGAGGTTGAGGGAATCGAGGATTGGTCGCCATTTTTTTTTTTCTAATTGCGACGTATTTTATTACTCGGAATAAACGACTTATTGCGACAGGGTGTACCCGTTGATTGAAACCACGCCGAGACGAATGAAAAGGGTGGCGTCAGGGGTGACTGTGTGGAGGATGATGGTAGAGGGTGATTTAAGCTATATATCCAACAGGATACAAAACATGCCGAATCGCGATTGAAATTGAATTCCGTGGGGTCCTGTGGCGTCGTTCTCACCGCGGGAATCGTTTCGTTCAAGGATTTCGCGGATATTCGATGGGAGAATTCGTCGATGGCGTTTCACCCTGTGACCGTTCGAATTCCTCGGTACGAGGGTTTGAGAAGAGAGCATGATACCGGGTCGATTGATAGTCACGAAGATTCACGCTCGTTGGGAAATGTTCGAACACTGGTAGCTTCAAAAAAAAAAGTAACAAAAACGATATTGCCGAATAATGCGATTTTTTCTATTTCATGTGATTTTCTCACATTGTGTAAAGAAAAGTCTGTCAAATGGCACAAATGGCAGTTGCGGAAGCGTCGAGCTCGTCTTATTACTACTTATAACGAACCGCGTTACGGTTCCTTTCAACGAGGGAAAAGAAAAGTTATAAAAGATATAGTGTAGGGGTGGAAAAGGGGTTGAAAATGAAAATGAGAAAACTGATACGGGGTCGTTTCTCACGCCCTGATTCACCGATAAGAAACTAATTAAAAATTCTCTCTAACCGCCAAAGTGCCATTAAGAGGGTTGAACTCTCGTGCACGAGAAATGTACGATGGACAAAGGGAATTTCTTCGTGGTCATGTTATATGAAACGTTTCTTGCTCTCCTTGTAGTCCTGTCTCTTGGTTTGTCGCTTTCATTTTTATGGATATAATTGGAAAAGTAGTAGCAAAAGTAATAGAAATAGGAGTGTTAATGTGAAGAAAATTAATAAGGGTAATAATAATAGTAATAATAATAATAATAATAATAATAATAATAATAATAATAATAATAATAATAATAATAATAATGAAAAATATTAATAGAAAAAATAATCGAAAAGGTAATAAAAAAAGTAATGAAAATATTATAATCAACATAATATAAAATCATTATCAATAAATAACAAAATTCACAATAATGTAAATTTAATAAAAATAATAATAATAACGATAATATTTCACTATAAAAAATTTAAAAAAAAACCAAATAATTATTTTTTTCAACTTCTTGACAAAAAGTACCAAATCCCTGATTAACGAAAGCGAACAAAAGATTATTGTAAACAATCGATAGATAAAAAAGAAATGAATCAAAAATCGCAAATATTAACGAGGAACATTTTTTTTATCAATAGGAAAAAGCTCGAATGCCGTAAATACACGTTGCACGATATGTACATTGAAAGAAACGAAATGAGTATCGTGTTTCGCAGCAACGTGAAAAGAGACTCGGACGCACACGAGGATACGCACAAATACGTGTACGAGGTAACCGTGAGGAATACCGGAAGCTCGCAACCGGTACGAGAGAGGATATTACGTGGTCTCGGGGACGTTTCTACCCGCTGATGCGAAGCGACTATTCGCGTTTGCCACCGTTGCTGCACACCCTTGTAAATATTGTAACGCTCTTGGTACGGAAAGAAAAGAAAAACAACGAGGTTAGCTATATAGGACAGAAAGTCAAAATAAAGAAGAGGATATAACAGAGAGAGAGAGAGAGAGAGAAAAAAAATCAGGATAAACATTTGTTTTTCGACAGTTATCACGACGAAGCTAGCGAGGTTATTGGATTTTGCTTACGCATAGGTAACTTCTCGGTTTAAGCAATTTTTATTTCAAAACTGCGTTTTGATTTTTTGTGTTAAAAATATTTTTTAAAAATGTAAATAAAAAAATTGCAAATATGAAATTTCACATAAACCTTTTCATTTTTCATGCGCGCATATGAGGATGCTCCTGTGTCGCTGTATGCACGGCATACGAGGGCAGTAAAGATAAACACGAGAGCGCGTTTCATGTACAACGATTTCCGAAGACTATGCGAAAGCTTATTCGCTGTATTTACACTTCGTCGATCAAGGGAATTCGTTCTTGCGCAAAGCGTTGTGCCTCTAGACGAGACAAGGGCGAGAAAGTGAGAGAGAGAGAGAGAGAGAGAAAGGGGATGCTCCGCTGGAGGGTTGGTTCGCTTCTTCGCCCTGTTTCCCTAGTCGAGCAGACTAAAAAATTCTTCGTTTTTTTTCATTCTTGGTCTTTTTTCGTTTGCTTTGTATATTGAATGTCAAACGCTATAAAGTCAAAGTAACGTATGTATATACGATAATGGTCGAAGACCAGACAGGAATGCATCAAAAACTTTTTTTTTTTAGGAATATCTTTTTAGGACTTTGATCAGAAGTTTGTGAGGATTTGTTTAGTATAGGGAATTTTTTTATTACATATATTATCTTATTTAGTAATTTTATTTAATTTAATTTAAATGAGATAAGATTAATTTAATCTTGTTTAAAAATTTATGTCGATTAAAATTATAAATAATTCAACTACAGACCTGTATCGATTTATATAGATATGTATCGAGAAATATTAACATTGATTACAAATATTTAAAAATTTGTTTACTAGGTATAATTAATTGTTTATTATATATAATATTTTACTTAATAATCTTATTTAATTCAATTTAAATGAGACAAGATTAATCTCATCTTATTTAAAAG
>JAPYZU010002720.1:0-12476 GCA_030523005.1 Tryphoninae sp. B BG-2022a
AGTTGTCGCAACAATTTGGATTGCTTGAAACTGCTATAATCGTCGTGATTTGGAGCGATATATTGGAGCGTTTCGAAAAAACGAATAAACGTCTTCAACACGTTAACATTGATTTGACAACGGTCGTACAACTGTACGATGCCCTGCAAGGGTATGTTGTCGATTTGCGTAATCGTGGTGACCAATACGAAGGCAAAGCGAAAGAACTATCGGAATGCAACGAATACGCGCATGAAAATCGGACACGCAGAAAAAGAACCTTCCAGTTCGGCGAGGTGAACAATAATGAAGCGGTATTTGATGGGAAACAAAGTATGGGCATAAATACGTTTCTCGTCATACTTGACCGATTGTCCGGCGAGTTAGAAAGAAGAAGTGCAGCATACAAGAATATTAACGCTTGCTTTGGATTTCTTAATCGTTTGCCGCTACTCAAAGATGCAGAGATCATCACCGAGTGCGAACAATTACAAAGGAAATACTCCAACGACTTCAATAAAGATATCAGAGAAGAATGTATGCACTTTCGGAATTTCATCCGTAAAATTCAATTGACGGAGGGTGATGGCGTTCAAAAATTGTTAACGATTATTCGTGAGAGGAATATCGTTGTGACGTTTCCGAACATGGATATCGCCCTTCGAATGTACGTAACTCTTTTTTCGAGTAATGCTACCGGGGAACGTTCATTTTCGATTTTGAAAAGGGTAAAAAGTTATTTACGAAATACTGTGGGTCAGGGCCACGTCTCCAGTCTCGCCTTTTTATCTGCGAACGCATATCTCGTTGATACGGCAGAGACTAATACAATTATCGAAAAATTCGCAAGCTTAAAAGCACGAAAGCGACCGATGTAGACCAGTGCAAGGACTCATTAATATATATACGCAACTCTCGTGCAGGTAATTATGAATATATATAAGTTGGGACGTGATTTTCTGAGTCCCGGCAAATCACTGTCACAAGATATCGCTCTCGCTATAGTTAGTCACCCTCTCAACCGAGGGGCAGAGGGCGGTGGTTACCGTCAATAAAAATTCGCCATCATATTGATGGATGTTTGCGATTTCGAAGATTGGGAAACAATTAGTCTACCGCGACTTGTCGAAGCGTTGCAATCGTAACAATGATAAGTCCTCGCGTACGCTCGGTGTCGGACACTCGGTGTCTCACTCGCTCTTGCGTTACGCGTCGGAGTTGTGTTATTCTCTCTCTCTGAACGCGAGCTCTCGTGTTGACTCTCGGTCTTCTTTCTCTAGAGTGAGAGGTCCGATCTCCTCTCGTACTGTGATCGTTCGCGTGGGTGTTCTTTCTCTCATTTGAATTATGCGTAGTACAGGTTTCCGAGGGAGTATCGATGGTTTTTGATACGCCCTTCAGCGCTCTCGTGATCTACAAAGATCCCCAGTGGATCCGATGTCTCGTGGAGTTAGTACGCCGCCGATCCTCTTTCGGTCGCGCGTTAACGAATTCATAGTTCTCGTCGACGAATATTCGCGAGTACCTTGTGGTCGAGGCCGAGCATCGCGTAGCTTGCACCCTCCCATTAGTGCGCGAATAGCTCGTTCTCACTCGCACTCGCTGAGGGTACGACACGTCCTCGAGTCGAGTACTCGCTCGTATTGTTTACGTTTGCGCTCGTCTCCCAAGACGACGCCTGGGTTCTCGTGCTATACGCAAGGAATAATATAATTTCCGTACAATGTATTCTGCAATGTCGTGCCGGGGATCGCGCTGCCTTCGTGTGTTTAAGTGTCTCGACCTGATTGGATATCCCTGGCAACGCTCTATCCGAGCGAGGCGAGCTACGTCAGAGGAGTCTGAGCCGAAGGTGAGCCAAGGTTTTCGGCAGCTCGGTAAGTCGTTCGATGTTTACATGTTCGACGCCAAGTTGCGTTCTCGTTTTGTTCCCGGAGAATAATACAGTTAAACTTCTGTGTGCTCCCGATCTCGTGCCGTTCCCGAATAATAATCAAATCAAGATTAAGCTGTAGTTTCGTTTCTCGTGTTTTGTGACGCGCTCGAGCCGGTGGCTCGCGCGAGCTAGGGTTCTCGCATCCATTATCCGCCGACCCCGACCGTCTCTGACAAACCTTGCAGACAGAGCAACCCAGCGATTCCATCACCGACGTGTGCCCGTCAACGCGTCCAGGTCAGCCCGGTTGCGTCGCTTCCGGCGAAACAAAAAGCGACTCCTTCGGTCATCGGCCTGCTTGTTGCGCCCTCGCCTTCGGGGATTGTTCCCGTCTCCCGTCACCGTCATTGTCATTATTGCTGTTGCGTGTTGGCAGATGACCAGTTGGTGCGATCGTGGCGAGTTCTCGCGATCGTCGGTTCTGCGCTGATTGTCGAGACCGGCGAAACAAAACTGTACTGGCGTCCAAGTTAGCATTTGCGGACGCGCGAGCGTGGCCCCGACGGACGGAAGTGACGATTGTGAAAAATGTTCCCGAGTGGCCAGAACAAATCGTCACAAAGTATATTGAGTTATATTATTATTTTTGAAACAATAAAAAACATAATTTTCCGATCATTTTATAACCAGTGAGAGGGGGAGGGGGCTTGGTTTCTTAGACCTAGAGCGGCATTTGTCGTACACCTACTCTGGGCATCGGGATCATATCAGAATCATAGTACATCTGTTCACCAACTGCCATCGAGTATTGAGCCCTTCTTTTACGCCGAATCATTGTCGGCAGCGGTTCAGTCCGTTGAGTTAACCGTTCGCTTGTCCATTGCCCAGTTTCGGCATGTACCGAACGATACTTCAATGAATCAGGATCCGGAGCGAATTGTCTTTTCACGATGGTATGACCCTCGTGGCTCACGATTTCAACTGTAATTCAATGATAACACCAGGTAAAAAACGATCCCCATAGAACGGATGGAAATAAATTTTGTACTGAAGTTCCGAGGCATTGATTTTTATTTTCACAATCTTGTCGCTATATTTGATCGGGTATCTACACATCGGATAGTTACTACATCGGTAATTATTCCATTGTCTTATTTCGTACATCAAATTCTAGCATCTCGTTTGCTTTCTTCCGTGTTGGACAAGAACGCGATAAATCATAATTGATTTGTATTTTCTCACTATTACTTCCTGTCGGTCTAATTAATTCCAAATTTATTCTTATTATAACAATAAATTCTTAATCGCAATTAAATGCAATTTTCAATTGTATTACAAAATTATCATCACTATTTCTTCTTCCATTTTCATCAGCATTATTATTATTATTTCAAAATAGTGCAAAAGCTACTCATGAATTAAATTACACGTTATCGATAATCGACTAATTACGTTTGTACTCTGCGAATCTCGTTATAAGTATATTGATATTAACTTCAATGAATTGAAATAAAAATAAGTTTCGAAGCGGTAGAAATCAGAATGACAAGAAATGATAAAAACGAAACGTACCATTACGAGCATACTGTTTTTTCGCACATGTACATTGTACCATGATGAAAAATACGAGGACCATCGCCAACGTTGTTTTTTCGTTAACTTTCTGCAACGATTTCAGCTTCATTTTGCACTTACTCGATCCACCAAGTTTCGGTTAGCACTCGTTGGCCAAGCGAAATCGCCGATTTTTAATACTATACTTATCGATGATGAACGTGGTGAAATGTTATTTCTACAATCGTTGCTTACCGCTCGAGGAACGTGGGTATATCCGCGACGTTTGAACGTCTTATCATGCACGGGGAATACCGTTCTCCAAGCTACTTTGTTATTAGTCTCAGATTTTGGACCAATTAGTCGACGGTGATGTCAACCAATGGCATAACCACGGTTACCGTCATCCCTTCCCTTTCTTCCGGTTTCAATTCCTTTAAATTCAATTCTGTTACATTGGACATTTTACGGATTAATTTGACATCGGTCCATCGTGTTCTTAAGATTCGAAGGGAGAAACTTGGTTCTTTCTTTGTCGATTGAGTTCTTTCCTTCTCTTGATCACCATTGTGAGAAAACCGATTTGTCCGATAGGCGACGCGGTAAAGGTGCGAGATCAACGAGAAGAATCGATTAGACCGAATTTGGTATTGTGACGTGGGAACGAGTTGCCCGAGATATTTTTGAAGTGTTCGCGATCTCGATTGGCCCTCACTCTATGACATCCTATGTGGAATAGACCTGTACTCGATGATAACGAGACCTTGGAACGCGTGTAATTAATGCCCGAGACGTATCGAGCTTTGACGCAATCGAGCATTCCGGAGAAAATTCATACCTGTATGGGGAACACATCAATTCGACGCGAACTTATCGCGAGGAGTTAAAGGAAAAAGCACACGTAGCAGAAGAAATGGTTGGGTAACGTAGATACCGTTTTCGCTGACCTTCAAGCAAGAGCATTCATCTAGCGCGTGCAAGATTTGTACGTGCCTTTTTAATGTACAATGAATTCATTCCAAGTATTCACAACAAAAGTAAGGAAATAATCGCATGTTGTTGCTTTAATCTAACAAATAAAGGTCTGGAAGTTAGTATACGTTCAATCTAATAATAGCAATTACCTGTTTGGGAAATTTGCTATGAATATTTCGAATGATGCGAATAGTTTGCGATGTATAGTTTATTATATAGTTGAGAAGGATTATTAATTTTTATAGCATCTGTAAAAGCTAATAAAATAGTTTGTTAATAAAGGTGGAATTTTTGTAGACGAACCTTAATGGTGGGGTTAGTTAATTTTTGGAGGATTGCTTCCATAAGGGAATGTGCCTTGCCCATTTTAAAAGGACGAACTTGTCAATTTTATAATGAAAAGTTATACGTATTCTCTGAATCGTTTGAAAAGTGTTACCTTTTGATGTGGTTTTCACCATCATTTAGATACTTTCTTATGGAAGGTTTATACATATATAAACCTTCATATATAAACTTTTTATAATAAAACCTAATTAAGATTTTTTTCTAAGTAAAAAAAACAATATTTTGCAACCAATTCGCCGGAAAATAAATGTATATGGCTTACGTAGGTTTAACTTTAAGAGATACTTAAAATTATGTACTAGAAGAATTGTAATGATTCTTAAATCGTAAAAAGAACTCAGCGATGGCATATCTCTATCTGTTACCGTTGACTAACAGTAATAGTTTCTTTCATTAAAACTTTAATTCAAAATAGCGTTAGTGGTCACGCTATTTACTCTTATCCAGTATGAATCCTTATCCAAATAAATATGATAATATTCTTGAGCACATAATATAGATTATAATAGTCCTTTATCGTATATCATTCTGATAAATACTTTAAAAGAAATCATAGATTAAATCAACCGAAAAAATAATTCATGAACCGGGTGGACTTAGACCTAAGCGTTAAGTGCTGTTCCCATGGATAGCACTTAACGTAGACCTTTCGCGCATCACTGCCAAACAAAATTTGTTCGTATCGTGTAACGAAAAGTTAGCTGCAAACATTGTTCATAAAGAAATTATGTAATCAAAGACAGGTAACTTCGTGGAAGACCGGGCGAGTCGCTAATAGGCACATTATAATATTAGAAATTGGAATAGTTTTTCGAAGCGGATATTTATTATACATCGTTGCGTTGCTATCATATACATGTCCGTTGCCCTAAGTAACGCTTTGCACCGATCACAGCGCGACCTTCTTCATCATCACGAAACAGCAAGTATCTTTTGAAATTTCTATTTTTGTATTTATTCTATTTATAAGTTCATTCATATTCCAACCACCTTGCGGTTTATCAGTTCAAAAGCATCACTCGATATTCGTAATTAGTGCTATGCAGTTTGTATTCTTTTCAAAATAATATTTAATTTATACTGCAATGTTGTACAGTTTTTGGATTGTTAAAGGATAACGCCAGTCTAGAAATCCGAAAAAAGCCGAACTTTGAGAATTAATATTAGAAGTATGGAAAAGGGATAAGAATTCTTTTTAGGCAGTTGATCAACCGTCTATCACAGTGCAAAAAAAACACGTTTTTTTATTGACATTTTGTTATAAAAGGGCGATGCCACAGTCAATATTCGAAGTCGCCTTTTTTCCAGGAGGACAGATTTCTTCAAAAGTTTAAGACCTAACACAAAAAATCTAAAAATGTTTTAATCTACATGACATTGCCTATAAACGTACGTACGGCTTATTTTTGAAATTGATTTTTGTAAAAATGGTGCAGTTATGAAAAAGAAATCAATGTGTGGCGACAAAATGAGGAAATTATTTATAAAAAAATTGGCAATGAATTTAAAAACAGCTATGCACTTTTGTAAAGAATATAATAGTGAAGCCACTGTCTAAATTTCAAACCAATGCAAAAATCCCCGTATGGCGAAAAATATGATTTTGAGATTATCGCGTTTAAAGGTTTGAAAGTACTTTGCAACGTAAGAAAATTCGTTACGGGAAAAGGTAGAATTCAACCGTTTAACATTTTTTTTCGCCATGGGATCAATTGTGTATTATTTTTATGACTCCAAAGCACATTTTAAGGAAAACTGAAATTTATTTTTTTCTAAATCTTGGAGTGGTGTTACCCCTTAAGGACGGGCTTATATGCCGATGATTGAATGTACAGACGATGCGATATAAACGCAATGCCCGTGCATGTCAGTCGCAGCCAGAAACGTCTGCATGCATCGAAAACTTCAATGTATGCAAAAAACGTCAAAATAACTGACTCTTTTGGATAAATTCATTTTCAAAGCAAAAAAGATTAGTTGGCCATTATAATATAACATTTAAAACATTGATACAACTTGGAAGATCGAAAACATTTTCAAACGCACATCGAATGTCATATTCATCGTTCCAAGAACGTGGGAGATAATTCGTAAAAATATTGTGATAAGATCATGTTTTTTTGTTTCCAAGAATGTTTACTTATAACACTGAGATAAGAGAAACCCCTGGTATTTGTTCATTTTTCATTTATTAATTAATTGAAAAATTTTATTTTCAATGATATAGAAAGTTATATACTTTTAAGATTTATACAATCGTATATGTCAGTGATTATGTCGGAGTCACTAGTAGCCGAAACATTTTTATCGAAATTCAGTAGCGACTACCTATCACCTAATATACCATTGCATATGTAATTTGCTGTCAATCTTCCCCAGAATTTCCCTCGTATCACAAGCTTGCGTATATTTTCCCGATAAACAAGACTTCTGTTATGTTCTGCTATTCGCACATCATTCTTCCAGTCATCAAAGTCTTCTGTAAATGCGTTTGCCGATGTCGAGAATAGCTTACAAGGTATGCAATATATGCATCCTTTCGAGAAAGAATATGTCATCCATTTTCATCGATGCATTTCACCATTTGGGGTTTTTTGGATAAATGTTTGTGCAGTACAATATCTTGTTTTGGATCCATACACATGCTGCGAAGCCGCGAAATCAATCGTTCTTGGATCTTGTTGGTTTGACGGGTTTCGCAAAATGAAATCAATCATTTCCATATTTCGCGCTGGCCAAAGACCAGGATTAAAACAATCTCCAGAATCCAAAACGCAATTAGTAAAGTTCGTGCCTACGACCTCTGAACGTTTTTGATCGTCACAATTTTCATCTGTAGTCCCTGCTTTATTCGTGACTTTATCGACTTGTTTCTCCTTCTCTTCATTTCCGATAATACATTCTACACGTGAACGCGGTTTTTCCTAAAATTAGGAGAAGCAAGACAGAAATAGCAGGATCTCCATGGATATGGATATGGTAATGCAGAAAACATATTCAATAATCACGGTGCATTGGTATTTATCTCGTTCGAATATTCAGTGATTTCAGAACTCGAGGGTCGCGTCAGCGTTTCCAATTTTTCTTGGTGAACAAAAAAATTGTCGATACGTCGAATTTTTGTCATGGGAAAGGAATCTTTTTCCTGTTTTTCTATTGTTAATTTACGGCTGTCAATGCCAAGTTCGAAAAATGCGCCCTATGCAACCCCGCTCTCGATACTAAATCTACCTAGCGAGGGCGAGGCATTTATAAAAGGATCCATGGGTCCTACAGCGCCCTCTGCTCAATCAAAATCTAAAGTTTCAGCCATTTTACAGTACGTCGCCTCGACTCTCACCAATCCGCTCGATCTCGAGTTAAAACTTTCACTGCTCGTCTCAATCTCCTAGAGCCTATTCCCTTTGCAGTGCACAAACCACCACCTCCCGCTCAATGCCAACGTGTCCCCAGGTTGAATCGAGTGGTATCACAGACCCTCCCGAACTCTGTTGTCAATGCCAAGTTCGAAAAATGCACCCTCCGTGACCCCGCTCTTGATACCAACTGTGCCTCGCGAGGCAGTTATGGAAAGCTCCATGAACAATTTGAATAATTTTCTAATAAACCATTGAATACTCCACGAATAATTTTCTAATAAACCATTGTATGGGGAAACGTTCCATTAACTACAAAACTTTCCATGCAATGGAATAAAAGAACGTTTCTGTGTTTCAACGAAATATATTTGCGAACGACGTCAACCCACAAGTCCAACGAAAATCATGGTCACAAGAAACGACGTCATTATTCATTATTCTATATATGTATAAGAAAATACAATCGTGGCCTTGCGTTACTTATTTGCTCATTCTAAACCTTTTACCGTACAATGAGAATACGGAGCGGATATAGTGTTACATGAGAATTAGAGTGGGAGAAAGCGTCGTAGGTAAGAGAACTACTACTGTATATATATACATAGAATAGATATACCACGTGCCTTCCTGCTGGTTGATGCTCTCGAAAGGGAGACACCCAATAGCCAGTACTGTCTAACTACGTAGGCATGTGCCTTTTGCTCATGCGCAAAAAGGATCACTACCATGGTCTCCCTGTAGGTGTTTGGATAAGCTGAGTGAAGGGGGATCTCAACACTAATCCTCGTAGAAGAAAAAGAAATACATATACATACACACATAAGTATCCATATATATGCGATATATGTGCCTACTGCCCAACAGTATTTAATGGAACAAGAAGGGGAGCCGAAGGAAGATACAAGTGGGACACAGCGAGGGTTTCCTCGAAGTCGTTGCAAGTAAACTAAACCGAAATGGATCCGACGATAAATGTTATTCTTACGAAAGCTGTAAGTATCAAATTGTGCGTCGTAACGTATCTAGAAAACGAAATAAAGAAAAATATGAGAATAAACGAATGGAAAAATAGGAAAATAAACGCTTGAGAATTAAGTGTGAGTAAAATCATCGATAGTCTCGAAAGGTTTACGTTAAATAAGATGAATATAAATTTTCACCATCGAATCCAAGTACTAGTGTAGGAATGAGCGAATGGCAAGAACGTAGGGAAAAACAGATAAGAAACTCGTTACGGTTATATATAGAAGTAATGTATAAAGTACGCCTCGTGTTTCGACACGTGTAGGGTAGATCGATCGTCCTTGAGCACCAAGGTTGTACTTCTGCAAAGGCTAGAACCGGGGAAGGGGCATGGAAAAGAAAAAAGAGTGGTATGTGTGGGTATGCATGTAACAAAGGATGGGAAACTCGAAAGGAGAACGATGAGTTAGGAGAAGGGTTGGAAGATAAAATTTATCGCGCACGGTTAACTCGGCATATTAATAGAAACGAATAGCGCAACGGAGCCTTCGATCGGCTCCATGTCACTTACTGATATCCATTGCCATGCTTATGGTATATATTGTATAGCTATGGATATAACTATAGCTATAAGTATATATATATATATGTGGAGGGTATACTTCGAGTAATAACGGCACGCTCACGTACACACGTCAATTCACGATACGTGCGCACGTCCATCGAACAATTAATTTACAAAGGATAATTATTTCACATTTTACTTTTACCTTCGCCTACTTTTACTATCGCGACTTTAGTCATCTTCGAAATGGGCTCAAAAGAGCGACAAATCGATGACGGAAAGTGCATTTTAATATCATCGGTATTTTAGTGTATATAACCAATGCTCGTAAATATTAAATTGCAAATTTAACAAGCCTTTTAATTAAAAAGTGCATGAAGTTTGTGTGAAATGACATTTTTGGGTCAAGTTTTAAAAGAATTTTTTCGTTTAGACTTCTATGAGACACCAATGACGAGACAAATTTGTAGGATTCATGGAGAAATCTATTTTTCTACTTGTAACACTAGAGTTACATTTATGTGGCTGACACAGCTGATGTCATTCGGTTCCCATAAATAATAAGTATATACACTGTCATGACATCAACTGGAAATCTTGCACTACTTTCCACGCTCTAAAGAGTCTTTTCAGTTATATGACCAACTGTGTTTTTATACACAATCATATTACTAAATATAAAAATAAAGTTATCTACGTATATATATATATATATATATACTGTGCCACAATTGGTTTTTCGTACAGTATTTTCCTATTGTATTTCAAATATTTAGCCTCGATCAATGTCCATCACAGTATTTTTCGTTTGCCGGACACGTCAAGATGATTATCGATCGATTCCACGATTTTTCATTCCTCGATATTTCTTTTTTCTATATGTATCGTGATAAATACAGATATACGTACCATTTGTTGTATCGAAATGGAATCCACCGAATAATCTTTGGCTTGTTTTTTTTTATTTTGATATATCAAAATTCAATAAAAACAATGTTCAAAGTAATATAATTTTTAATTTTATTTTCAAGATATTATGCTTCTTGTGTATATTTTGAGAGTGAATATTGTGGCAGATATGAGCCAGCAGCGGCAACAGGAGCAGCAGCGCGAGACCGGAAGTTCATTCGAGACGCAGCGAGCGTCGAGTAAACGGGTAAAAGCCTCGATTGCAAACCACAGCTCCCTATATTACAACTCCCTTCCTTCAGCGGCTCCCGCGTTTTCCACTCCCTCTCTGTCTCTTTCACTCCTCTCTCTCTTTCTCTCTCTCTCTCCCTCTTTATATATCCGCTTTGAAGCAAGGTATATATTTGTTCTTTTGTAGTTATAGCAAGTAGGCGTGACCTGCACAGTGCCGCGAAACCAGATACGCGACAATGACGATGCTAAATACCGACGAGCATATATATCGAGA
The DNA here is from genome assembly GCA_030523005.1 of Tryphoninae sp. B BG-2022a. NCBI lineage: Eukaryota > Metazoa > Arthropoda > Insecta > Hymenoptera > Ichneumonidae > Tryphoninae sp. B BG-2022a. The sequence continues at coordinate 11,037 of JAPYZU010002720.1, forward strand.
GTAGGGTTTTAGCGCAGGTGGACAAATCCAGTCGTATCGCATATGTTAATTAATTTTTTAATTCCTATATAAATATAAATAACGAAAATCAACATTAATCTAAGATTTTTATCTTAATTATATTCAACTATCTCAAGTTCATTTCGCCCTTTGCACTTTTTATTGAATGCACTTTTTATTGAATGTCGCGATTAAAAATGTGATATATATCGTCAATGAAAGTGGTATTTGTAATATTACAATGAAAATGTTTACGTTCACCTTGGAACTCGATTTATAAACTGAAAGAATATCGAACGCAAGGATTTTTTTAATTGCGTAAACGAGAATTGATCTTTGCATTTTTTTTTTTTTTGAATAAATTTTGAACCACGCAATTTGCCTTGCTGAAGAGCGCTTCTGTGTACTTCGCACTCCAGCCAATTTAGCGTTACTTCATTGCCTCTCAAAGCGGAGGATACAGCGCGGGTTATGAATAAATTTTATCGTAATTTAATGGAGGGTTATAGTTGCCTACGTAATTATCCCATGGCTAATTGGCAATAAATATCTTGAGATTCGCGCTCGAGTACTTTTTGAGCGCCCATATTTGTGCGCGTAGTATAAAATAAAATGAAAATAAAAAATGCGTTAAATCAATACATAATTTTTTTCTATTCGCCGATCACGGTCAGTTGCGCTCTTAATTAAATTAAAAATTCTTCAACGATAATTCGACCATTTTTGGCCATCCACCCAAATCCTCCCCTCCCAAAACCGGAAGGTCCGCCTCCGTCGTGGTTTTTTTTTCACCACTTTCTCTCCGATTGCATTGCATCGTGAGCCCCGAAAATAAACCGTTAATTGGGGTTGCATTCGCGAAACGAGCGTCGACCGTTCTGTAATGTCATTAATGATTGTTAATTAACAGGATTCGTCTATTGATGAACATTTACATGTACATATAGACGAGAACGAGAGCCGCGTCACATGGACCATGCTAATTACCTACTCGATCTCATTTCGGCTTCCGTATCGTTAACCCAAATGCAATGAGCTTATTTTTGTTCACATTTTCATCAAAATAAAATTTATTTTTTCTATCCTGTTTTTTACACTCGTTAAAACAAATATCACGAAATATTTGTTATTTGTCGTCGACAAACTATTTCTATGATGTTTCACCTTGTTCTTGTCGTCTGTTCCTTCATTTCGCGCTACCCTCCAGCCCCCAACTGCCACGCGCATGCGCCGTATCAATTCGTTTTTTCTGCCTCCCTTCCGCACGTTCGCTCTTACTCTCTGCTGCTCTCGCTCTTTCTCTCTCTCTCTCTCTCTCTCTCTCTATCTCTCTCTCTCGCTCTCTCTTTCTCGCTCTCTCTCTCGCTCTCTCTCTCTCTCTCGCTCTATCTCTCTCTCGCTCTCTCTCTCTCTCGCTCTCTCTCTCTCTCTCGCTGTCTC
>JAPYZU010002721.1:0-12473 GCA_030523005.1 Tryphoninae sp. B BG-2022a
AATTGAACATTATATGATCAGTGTTTTCATACAATCTTATCCGTAAGCACATGCAAACAACAAATCTCGAAATCTTAGATTTTTAACAATTTAGGATATCTAGCCAGTACGCAAAATACTTACTCAGGGCAGATTTAGCATTTATGTCGAACAATAATTTGTTGGAATTTACATCGAAATGTTGCTTCGACGTTGGTACATCATTTAAAAACGAACACTTGTAGCATCGTATCATTAATATTGATGCCAATCCCTGACAATTTTCTCGCTCAATATGCCGTAGTGACAGATCTTCGTTACACGATACGCATTGCAGATGATGACAGATAACCTCGAAATCGACGATTCGGCGTCCTTCTACCACGCACAATTTCTTTTCTTCCTCGTTTCCGACCTTTTTTGCCTCCCGTACCTCTTTTTCTTCAATTTTTTGTTTTTTAAATTTTCTCCCAACTTCAACGAGCCTTTCGTGATTTATTTTGTCTGTCTCGCTGTTATAAAGCGACCTTTATACCTTTCTGTCATGGTCTAAACATCTGTTACGCTCTTCTCCAGCTTGAACAGGGCAGATAACAGTTAAAAACAAAAATCATACCGCTGCGTTGCCGCTCTCAACGCTACTATTGTAAAATGTTTAATATCTTGAAATATGAAACAAGGAGCTTTTTCGCCACCATTAGGAATATTATGTTTAAGTTAGTTATTTTTTCATCTAAAAGTATACAATTATCATTTTATATGTAAATTGAAAACCAGAAATTTAATTCACGTGCAGTTGGTAACACGAGAGGTTTTCCATGTTAGAGCATAGGAGTACTCCTCTCACCGCCTGCCCCGCAAAAGAGGTATCGTTCTACCTTAACCATTGGTGTAAAATGTTTCCAATCGTTTGTTCGGTATACTTTGCACGTCAGTGATTGTGATTTGGAATTTTTATGCATTTCTGTCATTACAATACTGGTCGGTTTCTTAGACTTGTAACAATTGGGTTATATTTGACAAATTGTTCTTCAATAATCTGTAGACAAGTACCTATAGAGTTATTTTGTAACGTAATACTTGATAATTAATTATAAGTAGGCTCGTTGCAATAACCAGTGAACCATAAATATATTAAATTCCATTTTGGCCTCACCCTGAGGGCATGGAATGTATCTTAAATCTTTACATCTTGCAATTGCAGCACAAAACCAATCACTTTCTGTGTCGGTGCACAACGCCTGTGCCGAACAACAACACATTAGGCACTGTATCCAGTCCTCCGAGAATGGTTCTACATATTTTTCGCCATAGAATACACAAAACAAATCATTATGTAAGGGCTACTCGGGATTTTGCAACGTTGTATCCTTATTTTCTGTTCTCCCTTTTCCATTTCCTATGTTGCTTTAGCTTCATCAATCACCTTCCGCATTACTTCTTCATTCTAAGATCCTCTCCCATTCTTTCTATTATCTTTGCACAGCATCTAGAAAAACAAGCCCAATTAGTAGGAGAAACTGAAAAAAGAACGGAAACAATTACGCGCAACCAAGATGGAACAGTTTTCATTTTGCCCATAAATTCAATTTTCGATCTTGCCCACACCCGTTGCCAATAATCATATCAACGCTTTTACCTAAGCTCTCAATATTGTTGTTGGGGTTCTCTATTGATTCGTATAATCTATTCCTAGGAAGAATTTACTGTAAAAAAAGAAACTAATTTTACTTACCTCGTTCAAATAATATCACTTCGAGAAACCAAAGTTTTCGTCATGTCACTTAATTTGAAGTTACAGGTATTCTCCATCTTGTTCTCTATTTCCCTACATTTAGCCTCAACCGTTTCTGTTGTCGCGCCAAAAGTCGTTCTCAAATAAATGAAAATTATTCAAAGAACATAGCGTGGTGAACATATGTTCTTTGTACGTGCAAATTAGTGGTGCATTTTATTGACATGCCAAGAATGATGCCGTACATACGGTGGCCTTCCAAATACGCTCTTTCCGCTATTTCTTATGTCTCGTGGTTAAACTATTAAATATAAACAATCGATAAGATCCGTGAGCCGTATGAGCATCTCTATTTCGGGAACCAGGTTTCTTTTATTATTTAAACAACTATAAAATCGTACCAGATCGAAAATCTGATAAACATTTTCAATCACTGAAAATAACAACTTAGGTAACAAATTATTTTTAGCTTTAACGACTGCTTACAAAAGTACATATTGGGGAAAAAAAGCATGAAGATATATCTGGGAGGAGATAATTTTTTCTAGTGTAAAATGACCTCTTACATTTCACAATCATAAGGCTTAGATGATACGATGATAAAAATAATACTCGTAGGTTATTCCATCGGGGTACCATCGTCATATAAACAGTTCCTGGTTCATATGGAATTCGAATTATCACTGCAATTATATTTTTGGCTTTAGATCAATTTTTCTTGTTGTATGATTTCCAGCCAAAATGGGAAGGATAACCTGTCGGGCGCTAGTCAAGAGTGGTATATTGGATACTCGTGATGTTCTTGTTCGAATCAGCTCTCGTGGGCGCCGACCACATTGTTCTGTGCTGGTGCGGCTATTGGGTGAAACGATTATTGTTGAGGAGAATCGCGGTCGGACGGATATTTGCTCGAAGCCTTTATTTTTTTTTTCTCAACGACGAACCTACACGGCCCCAATTTTAAATAAACTCGTCCACTCGTCGTCGGCGCCGACGTTCACCGTGCACTGGCAAAAAATCGAACGAACGAAAAAAAAAAACAAAATAAAAGAAACGAGGATCAAATGGTTTGCGTGGGGATATCAATGGGGATGTAGTTGCATCGCGGACCGTTGCCAACAGTCAATCAGAAAACGTGAAAATAGGTAAATTGCCCGCCGAGTGCTCTTGGAAAACACGGCACAAAATTCCTCGTGTGGGATGAGTATGTGTTTGTTTGTGAGTTTTGCCAATTCTGACTCTCCGTCGCATCCCCGGAAGCGCTCGGGGAGTGTAGTTATAGCTACCTGCAATTACATGAATGCGTAACGAAGCGCAGCATTGATGCTAGCAGCGCTGCCTCAATTTTTGTGCGACACATGCAGATGCGTATACATGTGTATGTTTGCCTATCCAATATTCCATGTTTATTGTTTTGAAGACTTGTTCTTGAACACAACAAAATATGTGTGTGCGTGTGTGCATGATATTTATTCTGGAATAGATGGAACAATATTCATTACTCCGAAAATCATATTACCGGTAAATATTTGTAGGGAAGATCGGGGATGATTGACCAATTTTCAGGTAAAATGCTTCTATTTCTATCGTTTTAGTATACATTATTTTAAAACCCGATACATCTGATAGATGTACTATGAAGCTTTGGAAGGAAATAAGAAAAAGCTCACAATCGATTATGATATCGTGTACAAACTTAATTTTGTGGAACGAAAAAAACTAGTCAACCTATTATATCCCATATCTAGAGTTGGTTGACTATCCACTAGGGACAAGTTGACCTATGAAGTAATCAGTGCAAAATTTAGCGATAAATAGGATAAAAAATACAAGAAGTACTTGGAATTGTGAATTTTTGTATTGAAACAAAATTGTCAATCTTGACAATTTAAATAAACGTGATAAGCTTCAAATTAGAATGAACAATGAAGCATTTAAACGTTTGATAAACTAAATACTCATTGTTATAATATAATACGTTTAGTATTAAATATCTGAAATAAAACTAGAAAACTTCTTCTTAACCATAATCAATCTATAAAAATCAGCCTTGAGTAATTATTACTAATATACTTATGTTTTCAGGAACAGGTAATTTTTGGGATCAGACTATCCAATCAGAGGTGCAATGTTTGCATTCGCAGAATAATCGATTGCCTGTAACACATTTTGCATGAGACCATAATTTGCACGTAGTGAACCCATTCCTCTTCAGAAATATTTAAACTGTAGCATTCAGTACACTCCAAACAAAACGTAACATGTTCAACTCCAAAATATTATTTTTGTTTTTAACAAATATGCTCTTAAATGGTAAACCTTTATTAAAAGATTTGTATGCATTAAAACCTGATTTCACAGAAATCCGAAAGAAAGAGGCAATTCTTCGTCTTACAAAAATGTTTTACTTATGCAATGCATCAAATTAAGGGACAAACAGCGGAGCAGCTACTTTTCATAATACACCGTTTCATGCATTTGGTGATCATGCGTATCATCAAGCTAATTCATCTAGTATTTCTCAAGATCAGAAAATTCTCCTGTCATCGAGCTGTTTCGTCTAGCATTTTTAAGGTCCGAAAATTATCCTTCGATATCATAATTTGTTTGATAAATTAAAAAAACTATTTTTAGTAAATACGCTGATAATTCTTTAAATTTTCAATGGCAGCTTCGAGCCAAGCTAATGAGAGTTTCTACAATATAATGACTCATAAAGCACCAACAAATTGATGTTATAGTTTGAGCAAATTATGTGATTATCGGTTTGCCAGCTCAGTTGTTTCGAAAAACGGTGGCATAAAATATCTATTAGTCATACAGCAAAAATTTTTCTTAAATATGGAATTGGGTAAAAATGCAACTGCTCGTATAAAGAATCAAGACCACCGACGAGAGAAAAGTGAAGCGAAAGCAAAACTATTATCGATGAAAAGTTGTCGGAATGAACTAGTTATGAAACGGAACGAGACATGCTCCGGAAAGAAAAAATGAAAATTCTGAAAGCGTTCCGTATAGTTCGAGTTACGGAATGAAGGTAGATACGGAAGATTTGACGAATACATTCAAAGCTAAAGCAATCACTGATAATCTTCCGACAGTTAAAGTAACTGAAGATAATTGCAATATTATGTATTTCGATTTGGAGATATCGGGGTTAGAAGAAACTGCAGATATATTACAAATGGCTAGTAAATTTGAAACGGAAACATTTTTAATTTACACAACCCCTACACAATCGATTAATTTTAGTGGCTTACAAATTACGAGTTTACAAAATGTCAATGGATATTTATTTCATCATAGAGAAAAAATTCATCCATATTCAATAAAAGAGGCATTAATTCAATTCCAGTTGTTCAACAATACATCTGATAAGCCATGTGTGCTGGTTATTCATAATGCAAAGTTCCATATTTCACTTTTACTTCAAGCTATTATTAATAATTCAATGATAGAAAGCTTTTTCAATATCGTTGGCTTCTCGGACAGTATAATTGTTCTGCAGAGAATTTTTCCAAAGCGTAAAGGTTCAGGATTGTTCAAATTATAATGATTAGTAAAAGATTTGTTGTCAAGTTGCAGTAGTGAAATTTTTCACGAGGCCACACTCGTATATTATGTGCATATTTCAGAAAAATTAGTGCGTTCATTTATGTTGAAATCGGATTTTGTTAAAAATTGCAGATTCTACAAAGATCCCATCGCATGAAAATTAATGTTAACGCATTTGACATCATTTCAAACACCTCTATCACCTTCGATATTTAAAAGTAGCAATGACCGAATTTACTTTTAAACGGACAGTTGACAGGTTAGTATAAATGTCGACTATCCGAAGAAATAGACCATGGAGAAGAAAATATTATTAGAGTATTATCCAATCAAAATATCAACGGTTACCAAACATAAGAACGTTTTAACTAAAATTGTAAGTTGTTTGAAAAGTTAGATATATTATTTAATAATATCGTTTAAAAGATTTTTGTGGAAAGTGCTATTCCTATAAAATAAAAATATCACTCGCATCTTTATTTATATCACAGTATTACGACCGGAATTTGGACGTAACTTTATTATTATTGAATTCTTGCTTAGTATTTATTATTAGTTTATTAAGGCGCTGGGATTAATCAGGGTTCCGAACGCATGAATCTCTCTGCAGTTTAAAGGTGGGTAATGCCTCACCTCTTTAGTGTAGGTGTGCGTGCGTGTGTGTGTGTGTAACGTTGTTGACGTTGCCGGATGTCTGTGTGAGACGGGAAGGTAAAATAAGAGCTTCCCCAGGGTTTCTTAAACACGACTCGCCAGGTGTTCGGCGGTTCTTATTTATTCGTATACAATTCACGCCTTCACAAACTTTTTACCAAGATCGGTGCTTTACGGCTCGATCCAGCAGACCCGTATCCTGAAAGAGTCACTCAGAAGTTCGTGCGTGGGGCTCATAAGTGGGTCGCAGACCGTTTTGCGGACCTCTGGAAGTAGGGACCAGGGATGAAGCATACAAGGACATTATTTTCCAGCCCTGCCGAAAAGCTAGGGACCGAGCTGACGCTCTTTGACCGGTCTCAATTGAGATTGGTAATGGGGCTAGATACGGGTCACTGGCATACTGAAGAGCATCTCGGACTACTGGGACTCACAGACGGCCAGGTAAAAACTGCGACAACGGGATGGTCACACCCTTCGATTAATTACAAGATGCAGCGGGCTCGACGACGTCATGAGTGACATCCTAGGGACTAGCTTCACAGCTCTCGCGACCGCCAGGTCGAAGCCATTAAATACACAAATATACCAAATAATATACAAATTAGCCAATGCAATGTGCTTGGCTGAGGGCCGTCTGGCTCGACATATTTGACTATATTTGGTGATTCCTGGAGGCGTGACGTTGGCCATCAGTCATTCATAGTCTCTCCAATATTCGATACACGTTTACCTTAAATTGCTTGGCCGACGCGTTTACCTTAAATTACACGTATGAGTTTATAAACTTACCAAGTGATAAATCTTCAACATATTTACACAAACACACGATTTAAAATCAAAGCTCGTGATGTTGAAATCCCCGATTCGAAATTTTCGGGCGCTTCGAGAATAACCCCAATCGAGCGGAGTAACGAAAGTCTAGACAGGGCTTAAACGTATGCTAGAGGATATATGCGGGCCCTCCGCTGACTCTCCAACATGGTAGAAAGTTGATATTTGAAGTGAACGAGGGGTTGCAGAGAATCTCATAGATCCTCCACAAGTAACTACGGACCCTCCCCTGCGCGTCCGTCCAAACCCTCCAGACCCCTTCTTTGATGCTATTGCGAGCGCGCCCTATACCACCATTAAGTAACCATTCACAGATTAGATTTGTATTTGTGTGAGGAATAGGGGAGCATAAATATCTCGCACAACTACAGACGCTTGAAGGATATTACAAAATCATCGTTAGCATTTGTGCGGACGCGTTGCTTTCTTTTACAATTAGATTAATCCCCTCAGTTATATATAAATAGCCGTTTGTTCGACTCTGGTGGTACTGCCAGGGCGACAATTATTTAATGCGAAAATCGAAAGCAGGCCTCACGACTCGCCACACACACACAGTTGGGATTGCAAGGAGGGTCCAGAGGATTCGATTTTTCGAACTTGGGATTGAGGGCAGGTTATGGAGGGTTCGTGATGACACCAGATTCGGGCTTCAGGGTGCTTTGGTATTGAGAACAGAACAGCGGCTCAAGCGCGATAAAGGAAATAGACTGTAGGAGGTTGAAAAGAACAGTACAAATTTCGATTCAAGAATTGATGTGACTTAGCAATTTAATTTCTGGCGAATCCGAGCGATTTTACGTATTAATCGCGATCAACGGGGGCAAGTCGAACGAGCCAAGCGACGATCGCGCTCTTAACTACGGGTAGACATATTATATCATGATTGGTTGACATTTTCCTGTTATATCAGTTTGCTCATATTTGGCGTTAAGTTATCTCTTCTGATTTCTTACAATACTAGGTGCGGTAACTAAGTTTCCGAGTTTTTTTATTAATAAAATATCGAAAATATAAAGACAAATAGGGCAAATGATTTATTCGAAGTATTGTCCCTCGCTGTGCACACATTTTTCCCATTTCTCGGGGAACACATTAATTCCGCGACGATAAAAGGATGCGCCTTTTCACTGAAAACATTCCGACAACCAATTTTGAACTGCCTCATAATTGGCTAAGTACAGTTCACCCAAGTCATGCGCCATCGACTGGAAAAGGTGATAGTCCGAAGGGGCCAGGCCTGGCTAATGCGGCGGGTGCGGTAGCAAAGCCCATTTAAGCGTTTGGTGGTCCTCTAGACCATGAAACTGCGATGGCACGCAGCGCTGTACTGCTGCAATATAACACGCTCGTGTCTCGTATCCCATTCTGGCCGTTTTCCGGGCAAATGCGTAGTTTAAATTAACCAGCTGTTATCGGTAGTGATGCTCATTGACAGTTTCGCCTGGTTTTAGCAGCTCGGGGTACACAATTTCTCTCTGGTTCCACCAAACGCAGAGCATTGTTTTTTTCCGAAGCGATTTGGCCATGCCGTCAATGTTGATGCTTCGCCAAGTGACAGCCACGATTTTTTGCGTTTGGGCTTCTCTAAATATTATATATCCATTTTTTGTCATCAGGAATAATTCGATGCAGGAAACTTTTTCTATTGTGCCGCAAAACCTGAATTTCGGAAGTGGCTCTTCGATTTTCCATCTGTCTCTCAGTCAACGCATGTGGAACCGACTTTACTTCCTTATGAATCTTTCCCATGGCGTGAACATATTTGGAAATGCATCGCCGAGTCACATTTAATGTCTGGGCAAGTTGATCTTCCGTTTGTGTATTATCTTCGTCCAATAACATTCGTAAATCGGCGTCCTCAAACATTTACGATCTTCCCGAGCGTCTCCTTGTCGCCTGTATCAAATTTGCCACTTCTGAGCCACTTGTACCAATCTTCGGGTATTGTTTACGATGGTGCATGGCAAGCGTAAGTCTGCTCAAGTAATTGACGTGGTTCAGCTAAAGTTTTTTTTAAGATGAAGGAGAAAATAAGACTTTCCTCGAATGCTGTTTTTTCGGCACAAAGTTTGATATGGTAGCGGTTAAAAAAAAGATCGTTGTGTTACGATGTTACGACTGGATATTCTCAACAGATGTCCAAACTATAAACACAGCGAATTTTAGACCTGTATGCCGAGTAGAAGTGTCGCTGACGACATCCATGTGTGAAACCCGGGAACTTGGTTGTGCATCTAGTAAAATGGGGAATTTGGCCTTCCTGGAACACACACTCCAATGTTTTTAGGAGGACAGTATGTGAATTTATTGTTCAAAGAACGGTGCACACCATATTTGGTTCGTGTCCTATGTGTTAGGCGAAAGTCCGGCTTTTATTTAAGATGGTTTCAGCCACTTTTGAAATTTAATGTTGTCGCATACCATAAACTGCACGTGATAATTTAAACAGCGACCTACCGATACAAATATGTTCTCCGGCTATGGGTAAATTCAAATGGAAAAAGTATTTGAATATGCTACTGTTAACATTGGTTGCTATGGGAAAGCCTCTAGCACCCCTAACATATAATGCCACTGCATAAATCGTTTAACTTATGCGGTTAAAATTTGTTTAAATGTGGCTTACGATTTTTCAAAGAAATATATCTCTAATCACATAAATAAAAGAGAATTTTGTAAAAAAAAAGGGCAAAGTAAGTAAGGATAGTTTCGTAAATGATTTGCTCGGGTATGCGAATCCATTGAGGCATCGTTCTATTTAACAGGCTGTCAGGGCATTAAAATCACTGCTCATACCATCCACATACCGAAAATATCTTTATAATACTTACAGAATAACAATTTCAGCTGAATTTTTGTTTGTACCTTGAAAAACTGTTTTCATTCTCAGTAAGCTTAATTGTGCGAAACTCAATATTTCTATTTTATGAATTAACTTGCGGTTAAAAACATGGTCTTTTTATCAATCTATCGTATATAGGGTAAGTCCGACTACTATAACCTCGTCCTAGGCCTTCTTGACAATAAAACTTGAACTATACGAGATCTCATAGTTTTTTTCTTATTATATCACCCAATGAACTTACTGGTAATCAGTAATTAGAAGCTCAATATAATATAACTTGAAATAATAGCTGAAAAGAAAAGTACCTATTCGAAAAAGTGAAGAATCACTGTATTCTGAATATCGTAGGCCAGCGAATATGACCCAGCGAGATATTCAGGTCGTAAAGATTGTGTCGTTGAATTTATCAATAATCAATAATTAAAAGTTTAAGGCAATGTACCTTCAAAGAATAACTGAGAATAGAAGTTTTAGTAAAATTGAACAAACGTTGAAATGTAAACATGGTTGGGTATTATGGCCTAGGGACATACTGGCCGTAAATGCGGTCAGCCATATTGCCCACCCGAGCCAACAATACAAACAATAAACCACACGTTATTTTGTACGTCTGGGCATTTTTCACGAGCCCATAGTTTACAACATACGCTCTGAACATGGTGGTGGCGCTCTACCTGGTGGGCCGTATTAGCTGCACAAATGCTATCGACAAATACGATCTAAAATAAAACCCAATGAAGAATTTGTATCCAAAATTGCCACCGCACTATATATGCTTACAAAACTGTGAAGAAATAATATAAAAATATTTACAGGTCGAGTAACCGTAATGGTTGAAATTTGCTAAAAAAATTGCATCGAAATACGTAATTTTCCATCGCTACCTGTAAAGACACGCGCAATCTTACCGCGCTGTACATATTGACTGAAGAGTTAAGGGGTAGGTTTGCACAAATGTAGCGGGTCTGTTTTACGCTAATCTCTGTTAGTTTCAGAACAATAGCAGTGGGCCATAGGTATTGGCCACTAAGGCCGTAATGCCCGGACTTGCGCTAAGCTATTTAGAGTAGTACTTGTCTGTTAAAACTTCAACTTCGCATTATTAAAAAATTATTACTTCCGAACATTGTCAATTACGGGTTTATAAATATATACTCAAAAATATTAGAAACTATTATACGAGAAAAATAATAGCTGCCTATTGTTAATAGAAATTGAATGAACTAAATATAAAATGTAGTGTACGAGTTAAGAGTATACATCAAACACATATTTATATGCACATAAAGTAGAAATCACCCATAGTAAAATTTATGGCATTGGCGATAACTCATTCCTCATTGTCAGCGACATACGATATGCCTACGATGATGGTGGCCTGAAGGGTACCGTAAAAAACATTTTCTTAAATTACATTTTTATTTTGGCCATACTTATTTCTGTTGAACGATTTGGGGGTTCATGATACGTTGTTTACCTCAAGTTATAATCGCCTTAACGCGGGATCCTGCTTTAGGGGACCTAAAAAAACGTTTTTTGGGAAATCTTTTTACGACAGAAAAATAAGCAAGTCTAACGAACTTTTGAAGATATTTTAATGCATGTTTGAACATTATGAATAATTTTTTTTTAAAGAAAAATATTAAAATCTATCCCTTTTTTATGAATATTTGTGCAGCAGTTTACAAGTTCAGTCTCCAATCGGCGGGAAAGCTGGAGCTCGCAATTTTCGTCTAAAACAAAAAACCAAAGAAAATTTTAATTTTCATGTCTTTCTTCTGGGTGAATTAAGAAAAACCTTAAAAATTGGAGAATTTAAGATTCTTTTCAAGTTTGAAAAAAATGTGCTTTTAGTAAAGAAAGAAATAATTTAAACTTGCTAAAAAAGTTATGGCTGTAGCTTTGCACCATTCACACCAGCTTTCGGCGCCTTGCAGACAATTCTCGTTGCAAGGACATTCATCGGTCGAACAATAATGATTTAGTGTACTCATTACTGTTTTTTTCATGTTTCCGATAGAACTAATATTTCTTCTGATTGCTAAACCATAATAAATCGTCACTTTTTTGATGATGCCCTTTGTCAGCCGCTTTTTACCTCCGAGCTTCGCTTGCTTCCTTTTATTCCGGAGTCGAGTACCCATCCGTTTTTGTACATGCCCCACGCACTCATTTTTAGTAACGAGGCAATCGTCATCGTATGGATTCATTTTGAGAATACCAGCAAAAGTTTTTAGAATCGCTGTCTCCGATATAATTCGTAGCGTAGCGCTCCAGCTGCTCGTGCGCTCGTATACCTGGTCTGCGCCCCATCGCGTTTAGTGCTGTATCTGTGAAAATACTGCGAATTAGCTTCTATAGTTTTACCCAAATATTCTTAGACATATTAGGAATAGATTTAAGCAATAAAAAATCGATGTTTTCATGTTTCTAGAGCAGGATCCCGCATTAAGGCAGAATGCCGACCTTGGCTCTTCAGAAAATGGGTATACTAGGTGCGCAACTAAGTTTCCGGGTTTTTTTGACCAACGAAAAATAAAAAATTTTGAGGCAAATACAAAAAATGGTTTATTCGAAGTATTATCCCTCGCTATTTACACATTTTTGCCATTTCTCTGGCAATACATGAATACCGCGAGGATAAAAAGTCGGGGCTTTGGACTGAAACCATTCATCCAACCAATTTTGTACTGCATCACAATTGGCCAAGTGTAGTTCACCCAAGCCATGCGCCATCGATCGGAGCAAGTGAAAGTTTGAAGGGGCCAAGTCTGGCGAGTACGGCGGGTGCGGTAGCAGATCCCATTTCAGTGTTTTTATCGTGTCTTGGACGATGGAACTGCGATGGCATGGAGCGTTGTCGTGCTG
>JAPYZU010002722.1:0-27640 GCA_030523005.1 Tryphoninae sp. B BG-2022a
ATAAAAAGTCAGTCTTATCTAAATTGGAATTATAATTATCAAGTAAACAAAAAAAATAATTCATGGTTTGCTTACAGGGCGCTAAAAAACAATGGTACAACGCCCAATGTATAAGCATAGAGAAATTTCCCCCACTCTTATCTATCCCCACCCTGCTTCTAAACAACCTTAAAGATGTCAATATTTTATATACCGCTAGTATTAAAGATTTTGGATAATTTCCGTTTTACGGCTCACCTCTTTTTTCCAAGAAATCTGAAACGTTTATGAAAACATGGTGAGTTTTTAGTAGAATACCCCATATATGTATACATAATGCACTACTAACCTTCTGTTCTGTTTTTAACACTGACCGAGACCGTTTTCGTTGTAATGCTCTCACTATTTTCGGCAGACGTCAGCGCCTACCGACGGTATAACCTCGACATAGTTGGCACGGCAAATTACGTACGCCGATATTATAGTTTTCGCTCAATCATCCTACACAAGGAAAGTGTATTGTTGTACCGACAATAAACGTTTGAACCGCTTCTACACATCATCGCGTTCCGAAACGCGTCGTCGGTATGTCGAACGATGCCGTTTAGTTCCGTGCTTTACCGTCTGCGGCTCCCTAGTTTATCCTACACACGGTCGGTTAGCAATTGCGTCGTTTCGGTGTATGTATTGCAAAAAATGGTCGTGGAACAATTACAATAGTAAATGACTTACCAATAAGACATTGCGCATTAAGAGGCGTTACTCTTAATTTATACATTCTAGTACAAACTTTATTTTCATTACGTCCGCTGGCGTTTCCTGGCGCCAAACGAGAATACATACTCCTCGTATTAGAAATAAAAGAGATAGAAAATTCTGGAATACCTGGTAAAAAGACAGCGAGCACTCTCGAGCATGCTCCCGGCGCTTCGTCTATTTTCATTACCAGGATGAAACTGATCATTCGTCTGTCTGTTCCATAACGAATAAACATTACATCCTGGTATTCCGCGAGAGACGGGAAGTCAGCAAACGCGACTGTTATAACGCGCGTAAAGTACAAGAAGAACGTTTGCATCATGCACGAGTCGGAGTGACGACTAAAAAAGTAGGATACTCTAACGCATGGGAAAAGACGGGAGTCTTGTCATAGAAGGAGAGCGAGAGAAAGAGATGGGAGGGGTGTGCGGGGGACGGAAAGAGGGGTGGAGAAATAAAGCAAGGTGCTTATTAGAGCAGGTCGTAAACTATATGGACGGGTCATTAGATCCTTATCGCGTGTCTTTTTGTCGATAACAAAACTGTCGAATAAATAGACAAGCTCCTGAGGAATCGGGACGGAGAATATCAGCACAAGCTTCGATGCCCCGTATCTCGCGAATCGTTACAGTAAAAGAAATAAAATAAAAATAAAAAGAATGAGGAATGGAGGAAGGGGAGAGAAAAGTTCTCCGTGGAAGCGGCGGGCCGATAATGACGGGGGTACGCGTACAGATTCCCTCGCGCGTCTTCTCGCGTGCAAAGTCAACCGTACGCAATTATGCTCTGGCCGTACGTAATGTGCGGTTGTCGTTGCCACGATTAGCTGTCTTCTTTCAGACGGTTGCTTGTCGCAAATTGCCCCTTGATCGTTGTATAACTGGATCGCAAGATCTTCGCTCGATCTCTCGGTGCTCTCTTCGCACGCGCATTATGTAAGTGTACGTGCACATGGGGCAGAAAAACAGGGTGGTTGAATGGCTTTTGGTTACGGAGTAACGTATCGTCTTCGCGATACTGCTACCTGTTATTCTCGCCGACCTGTTCAAACCAACGAACCCAATATCATTTACGAAATATACAAAATATTTTTATTATTGCGAAAAATCTTTGAGAAACGAAAGCTGGCAATTATATTTTACGAACGATATCGAGGATTCCATCAATATTGAAGAGATCTCTTGGTCTGTATGTCGTCCAATATTGTTCTCAGCTCCTCGTCCTCCAGACGACCTTCCAGACTAGGGATCAGAGCTTTCGCTTCCTCTGGAGTTTCCGGGCACAAATTTGCCAATGATGCGAGCTCGAACTTGTGCAATTTTTTGTATGTCAGCAAGCTGTGGCCCATAAGAAACATCAAGTACTTATTAAAACGAGCCACGAATTAATAAAATCGTTTATATGTTTCATTAACGTACTTCCTGACCGCTGCGATGATTTCTTTGTTCTTGAATTTGCGAAAACGATCCGTGTAATTGAGACTCTTCATGAAAACTTCGGAAAACTCTTGTTCCACCTCGGCCGACTCATTCTGGGCTTTTCTGTGCTCCAACAGCATGTGTACTTCGGAAATCAGCAGGGTCTCGGCATTCTCAAATTCTGGGATGAGAAATTGAATCAGCGTCAAAGAGAATGATAACTCAAAATAGAGGTAAAAGTGTACATATCGCAAGGAAAAATCGAAAAATTATGTAAAAACATCGTGTATTTTACAATGGCATTTTCAAAAATACAAAATAAAGCGGTAAGAATAACGGATTCCGACCACGGCGGAGATAATATTCGAAGAAACCCAACTTCAAGTTCTTGTATGGGACGTTTTACTACTAATATCACAATATTAATATGAAATTATTATAATGATTTAGAAATTTATACAAATGATTTGGTTTAGAAAAAACTTGATTGGCTCCTAATTATGATCGCATCAATGTGCCGGTTTATTAATGTATCCTTGTTCCACTAAGAAGTCGTAGATCTTCCGCGTTTTGTTAACATCAATTTTCAGCAATACTCGAGCCTGCGCCAGTCTCAATACACCAATTTTTTTATTCTCGTTTATAAGAATTCGTTTGTAGTCGAAGTAGCTCGCTGGCACAACACGAGTTTGCGAGCAAAGCTCTTTCTCCTCCGCTGTGAGTTTTTCGCTTCCTGGTAAACCACGAATCTCCAGGGGTCCTGGAATTTTACGGGGTATCGAGGCGAGAGTAATCGGCAAATTAGGATGGACAACCGAATGCGGCAATACGCTCCGCCAACTATATTCGGGATTGTTCAGATATTGCTTTCTCTCCTTGTCATTCTCGCGACGCAATTTTGACAATTTCTTGTACATTGCTATACTGCAAAATGTTTTCCGCCCATTTGCGCGATAGTCAAAAAGTTTTTTTATATAATTCTTTATCTCGCCTACATGATGAAGTCCTTCGATGATATAATCAAACTCAATTCCACCTACCAATTGCATGAATATCAAAAATCTTTCGGCGACTGGTCGCGTTATTGTCATCTCGTATCTCTGTAGCCACGACATTGTTCTTCTGAATGCTATGAGTCCGTGATCTCTAAGTACCTTTTTTCTTCTCGCACGTTCCTTCAATCTGTTGTTGTACGCCTGTACTATAGCAGTTTGCAGGCTTTGTCCTAAATTGTACTCCGGCTCGCCCATTTCAAATTCATTATAATTCAATTCAGAAACAAGTAATTCGGCGTGATTATCGAAATTTACAGCGAAATCCGATCTGGCTGCATTGTAGCCGGCTAACAGACGGCAGTTCAATGAGTTTGAAGCAAATCTTGGTGGTTCTTCCAGATCCTGGAGTTTAAAGAGATACGGTACAGGTTCACTACCAAACAGGCTCGTTTCCGTCTCTCTGATTTTTGGTAGACCCGGCAACCTCTGACGGTCGATATAATTCTTCAAATAGTGCATTTTGCATTCTTCCATCGTTTTTCCAGGCATCCTTCTTGCGACATCGACCCAATTGCCATACCCACACTCTTGTAACACATCCAATAATTGAGACTCTTGTTTGGCAGTCCATCCTGATTCCTCGATAAGAGGAAATTCATTTTTTACAATAGCATAAGCATGATCATTTCTGTGACTATGAATCTCACGCCCATTCGAGAAACATATTAGACACAATTCAATGTCACGGCACTCAGCACATCTAATGTAAGGCTCTGACAGGGTAGCTTTACACGACTGACAAATTGCTTCGGAAGAAAAAATTTCCTCGGCCACGACTGATACTTCGAGTTCATTCTCTGACTCTCGAGTATTCCTGCCAGTACCATCATCATCATCATCATCATCATCATCATCATCATCATCAACATCATCATCATCATCATCATCATCGTTATCATTATCATCATCACCATCATCATCATTATTATCATCATTGTCATCACTATCATCATTACCATCGTCATCACCATCATCATCATCATCATCATCATCATCATCATCATCATCATTGAAAGTAAGAAAATCATAACTATAGACTCAGGTAGATGTGAGAACAAACTAACAATATCAATAAAGTGAATATCACTAACAATGAGCATAGACGACCTAACTAACACCTAAATACAACATAGGTATGGAAAAATCACAACTTGAAATAGTTTCAAAGAGCCTCTTTCTTAGCCTACCTGAAACAACCGTCAAAACGTAATACACGCAGAATGAAGTATTTAATTGTTTCATTCCCTGTCTTGAACCATCGTTGTGAATGTCCAACGAGGCCGAAGATCATAGATTATATTTCAATATTTAGAAGTTTAATTGCATTTATTATTTTTTATATTACAATGAAATTTACAGCACCGAGCACAATAGTGCGACATTAAAGCATTCTACTAACTTTTCCTACCGTAATACATTCGATCATTTCTAGGCTTGTAGGTTAAGAAAAGGGATTTGATTTGAAAATCATCAAAGTTTACAGGGTACAAGAATGTTTTTATTTTTTTAACTCACCTTTAGGAAACTGCAAGTCCGCAGCATCCTCCTCTGTCATATCCGCCAAGTTCGGATTAGCCATTGTTTTTAGTTTATTTCAAAATGATAATACTTAGTAGCGGAATTCGTTACAATCCGGGGATCCCGCAGATGCACGAATTTTGGTTGACACTCGTTAAAACTGTGCCATGAAACTGCAGTTCATAAAACAGTCTGGGTAACACCAACGATTCAAACGACACATTCGCTTGAAGCGAGAACGTGTCCCTCAGTGTAGTTCTATCCCCCAGTTACTTGCGTCGCTGGCATCGCTATAAGAATGTGTAAGGTCACACAGGCACGTTCATGTATACTTAACCAGTTCAAGGCGTAACTTCGCCTCCAAGTGGCAGTTTCGGGCGAAAAAATCTTTGCTTCAACCAGCCTATACGCATATTCACTCTGTAGTCGTCTGAAGTCGTTGGTAACACTAAACATATTACTTTACATATATAATACGCATACGCAATAGTATTGCTGCTTATTTCACGCTGCACTTGTTCCAGCTTGCCTGAACTGGCTCGATTCATACGGTGTGGCATGGACGGCACGAGCTGTTGCCGAATGTAACCTATAAAGTATATTTGTTTTATGACAAAATGAGTTCAAACGTGGAAGTAGTTGAAAATACAAACAATGACGACGCAACAAGCGATATACAAACGCAGGAAAATGAGAATATCACGGAACTCGTGCCGGGATATACAAATTTTGATGATTACGTGAAGGTATGAATATGACCGTGAGGAATGCACGTGGCTAATCACAACAAACTTTATGTTTTTCCATTTCATATATGATATTTATCTTATGTGTACAATACGATAGTTGTTCCTTGCTTATAGTATTTATTATCTCCGGCCACTCCAAGTTATATTTGTGCATAGTAAAATTGTCAAGCAGTTTTTGTTAGCATGACGCTCCTTATCAAACTTCAGGAAATCTCATCTCAACGTTGCTTATCGTTGTGTTTATTATTGTACAGATACATTATTTCTATCTCAAAATAACGCGATTCTTAGCTGATTATTTTATCACTATTCTTGGAAATAAAACGAAACCCTGAAAATTGTCAGTATAGTACACAACATTGTATGCAAACATTACAAAGTATACAAAAATTCGATCTGTTCGAAGGTGACATTGAGATCTGTGAACTAGCATAATCGTACGATTTGCATTAATCAATTCTGTAATTATTAGATTTTGTATTTTCCCAGAAATGCCAGCCGCCATTGAAAAAAATGATTTTCCAAATTAGCATCAGCAAATCTCGTTTACTTTGGTTTGAGCACAGTAATGGGTTTAACCCATTACTGTGTTCAAAATAACAACTTGATAAGTTTTTCATTCTGATGTCAATTCAAGCACCTATCAGACAAGAACTCTTTTCGTATTACCTTTATCATTCGTAAAGAATAATTAATTTATAATCTCTTAAATAAATTATAGGAAAGTAAACAAAAAACAATTGCATCACTGTTCTCAAAATTATTACCAAAAATAAAAATGAAACATTTCTCTATACTGTCATTCAAACATGTAATAATTACAGTAATGCATAACACAAAAGAATCATTTCAGCCCACATAATTTTGTGACACTATGTATTCTTTGTTGTCTTGTAGCAAGAAGATTAAACACTATTATTGGCGATATCAGTTGTATCTGCATCTGTATTTTCTTTAAATATATGTAACAACTTTATACAGTGATAAATTCAAATAGTATATCAGAAATGATGGTTCTGTATTACAGCATGCATTCAGTGTCATGAAAGCTGGCATTAAAGCAGCCAACAGTTTACCGAGTGGCGAGAATTTCAATTACTACTCATGCTTTCCTAAATTTCACGAAATAAGAAACAATGAATTGAAGAGAGTTTTAAGTATTATGCAAGGTATTGTGGGACTATCCGGTGCAGCTGGTAATGTAAGACAACGAGATATGGAAGAGAGATTCGAACTTCTTGTTGAGGCCAATGATATATTTCTCGATCGTGCAGTAAGTGGTTTTAATTCGATTTCAACATTGTAATTAAATATATTTCCAAAAAACAAAAAGCAATAAACATACAATTTTTACAGAGTGTTTGTATGGACGATGAAGAAGGCGTACCAAAAAAACCAGGCATAGCACTAATTGTGTCACAAACAAACAAAAAAAACGTTTTTGGTTCTTGGAATGCAACAACAGCAACACCTACTACAATTCAGACCAATAGCTCAAGTGCTGCATCGTCGATTCGCTTATTGGCAGCACGTAACGTTCAAAGACCTCAATGGTCCTTTAAGGATAAGATCGACAATAGCACAAAACCCTGGGAACCAAGAATCAAAGACAAGCCTAATTCACTCAAACCTCTCGCAATTCATCTCGAGGAAGGTGAAAACGGTGAGGTATTCAATCACCCTTACGAAGTTGAGTTGGACAAATTTGAGCCTCCAGAGAGCCAGTTCGAACGATGTGATCCAATTTCATACAAAAGCCTGGAGGACACACCTTTGATAGTTATCGAAAAGCCTGAGGACATAAATATTCTTCTTGAAGATCTTAGACAGTACAACGAGATCGCTGTCGATCTTGAACATCACTCTTATCGTAGCTTTCAAGGTATAACTTGCCTCATGCAAATATCGACGAGAGACACGGATTATCTGATCGATACGCTTACACTGAGATCGGAATTGCACGTGCTCAACGAAATATTCACAAAACCAACTGTTCTGAAAGTATTTCATGGTGCCGATTCGGACATCCATTGGCTCCAACGCGATCTTTCGCTATACGTTGTAAATATGTTCGATACTCATCAAGCTGGAAAACAGCTCGATCTGCCATATCTGAGTCTCGCTTATCTATTGAAACGATTCTGTAGTTTAGATCCCAACAAACATTTTCAATTGGCCGATTGGCGTATCAGGCCGCTCCCTGAGGAATTGATGAAATACGCTCGCGAAGATACTCACTATCTTCTTTACATAAAGGACATACTGCGAAATGATCTCATAGATGCTGCTAATGGACAGACGAATATATTGAAAGTCGTTTATGATCGTAGTACCGAAATATGTAAAAAAGTTTACGTAAAACCTATATGGAACGAGGACAGTTACATGAGTATGTACAGGAAGAGTCAAAAAATGTTCAACAATCGTCAATTATACGCTTTGAAGGAATTGCACAGATGGCGTGACGAAACTGCGAGACTGGAGGATGATAGTCCCGGATATGTTCTACCCAATCATATGTTACTGAATATTGCCGAAACTCTGCCCCGTGAGATGCAAGGAATTCTGGCATGTTGCAATCCTATACCGCCATTAGTGCGCCAAAATTTACTACGGTTGCATAAAGTGATTCTTAAAGCACGAGATCAGCCGCTGATTAAACCGATTCTCGAGCAAGATATCAGGCAACGTTTGACGCAGAGAAATCAGGCCGCCAATGCCGATGCGTGGCTCTATAACCCGCACGATATGCCCAGTGGCACGGAAATTCGTGCGGATTTACCATGTTTATTATCTTCTGAAAAGTCACAGAAAATCATGGACAATGCACCGACGATAAAACACTATGTCACTGTGTTTGATGGACCTACAGGTTGTGACGTAAGTAATTATGATTTTAGAATTCCCATGGCATTTCGTCTCAGATTAATGAATTTTCTTCAAAGTGTATGCCAAAAAATCATGGATTTTGGTAAATTCGTCATTAAGTCATCACAATAATTTACAAAGTTTCAAAAACATCAATAATTCAATCCTTATTCGTGGAAAAACAGAATAATAGTTGTGTTTAAATGAACTTGAAAACGGTTTTCATTACTCAGAAATCGAAAATCGATATATGTTACCACAGATTTCCATTTCAGTTATGGGTATCACAGAACAGAACCTCTCAATCTTTTTGTAATTTTTGACGAACAAAGATTATCCATCTGTCAAGAAGATATGAATATTTTAGATCCATACATTGGAAAGTCACGACTCTTTGATTGAATAACGTTCATAATCAACGAAGCATCGTGGTTCTATTCTAATAACAAATTATACAAATTTCTTAATGCGTTGCAAGTCTATTTGCGGAGTAACAAATCTAAGAAATTTTGATTTTCAATTACTGTAGTCATTTTAAAATGAATGGTGTTTCCATGTCGTGAAATTACACAATTTTTGTGCTCATGCAGAAAGTACATTGTAAAAATAGCAGAAACTAGAAATATTAACTATTCAAATTGACTCAAGTTCGATAAATGAAATAATACTGAAATCCAAAGATTAGTTTTTAATATTTTGTTTGATTATCAATCATTTTCTCCATTCGTCAATCAATCTCTCAAGTTTTATAAATACTTATTCACACATAGTACGATGAAGCGTTGGAACAACGGAGGATATTAAGAAAAAAGAAGACTTTGTTCGTGAGCCCGTTCGAGCGATACAAGCGAGTGATGCCGATGGTCGCAGCGCAAGAAGAAAAGGAGCGCAAGGAACAGGAGAAAGAAGACGCTGAGAGAAGTTCTGCTGCACAGAAGGAAGAAGAGGAGAAAACCGCGAGAAGTATCGAACGAGTTTACGACCATTTCAAAAATGTCGTTCAAGGTACAAGTGTTCAGGATACAGAGAGCTCGCCATCCGAAAACAGGAAAAAAAATACGAAAGTTCCACTCGGGCAGATGCACGGGAGAAAGCGCAAACGACAATCGGACGTAGTAGACTCCACTGTTTACCACGAAGAATCCAAGTACAACGTTTCAACGCCAAAACCGTCATTGAGTGCGACTATTGGTCTTCAAAATTACGGAAAGAAGCGAAAAACTGATATAACGGATGGTCCAACTCCACAAAAAGTGATGAAGTACGATCCAGCAAAATCTTCAACACCTAAAAATAATCAACAGAAACAAGGGAAGAAAAAACAAAAGAACAGAATTCCGGTGAAAAATGTCGCGAGCGGCCAAGAGGAACCCATAAAACGAACCATCGTCTCTGGATTGGGGCGGTAAGTTAACACATTGAGGATGTATTTGTTTTTTTTTTTTCGTTAATTAAGTAGGTTCTTTGCAATAGCCCATTCTTTTCGTTCGATTTTTCAGGGACAAGAAAAAGGGTCAGAAGCAAGCAAACTTAGATGAATTACAACAAAACGGAATGTTACCACAACAAAATTTCGATTACCAATCCGTCGATTTCAGCAGTTTTCAAGGTGGTAGTACAACCGTTGATGATTCAAAGGCAACACAGTTCCAACAACAGAAGGTGAGTTATCGTGTTTTCGAATTTATTCTCCCTCAGCTACAGGGATCGATATTTGAATGTGATTTTATTTTTTTCAGCAAAAGGACAAAATTAAGAAAGGCAGGAAACGAAAGAAGCAAAAAAATAGTGGGATCTAATTACAAATAAAACTTTACTTTAGTGCAAAATAAACAACGTGAGCTTTATATTTGGAGATCTTTTTTTGTCTCTGGAGTTCTTCGGTTTCCTTTGCCGGATTATTTTGTTCGGTTTCAAATGTATAATATTTAAAGCAAAGTTATCTGATAATCTCTTGTTTTCAATAAATATTGCTATCGCAAGTTTGCAGCACTTATTCTTGTTTTATTGAAGAAATATAAATATTCCAATCGACAAAGATATCTATGTATTGCATTCTATTATTCGCCCAAAAGTTCAGTGAACTTCAAATTTCTCAACACATTTTTAGCGACTTAGTCTATTCAATAGCCAGGAACTTACAGTTTGTTCATAACTCTGCCAATAGTATTTTTTTATACATTGCCAACCTAAATCAGAATCGCACAATCACTACAATAATTTCTTTAATTAAACGCACATTAGGCAAACATTTATTATACGCCTTCAGTTCGAAAACATCTAAATAGCATCTTCAATTATAATTTTAGATGTCGTTTTTGTACAGCTTGATCCGTGTATATCGTCGCTATTGCATAACTTGAAAAGAGACCGAAAAGAATATCATTTAAAAAAACGAGAAATTGTAGCCTGCAACACATGCTCGACAGAACATTATGCCATATACCTCTGCAGATATCTGACGTTAAAATCTATCGTACCAATGTGACTCTCATCAAAATCCATCGAGTAGTATTTGATTGATATTGAAACTAATAGGCAAGTCGGCAATAGTTGTAAAATTATGCATAGTTGAGTATTCTTTTAACAAGCGATCGAAAATAGTTTTATTATTAATAGAGGCAAAAGTGAACCAAGTCATATCATTCTATTGTTTTAAAGTATACGACTATTTCATTTTGACTAGGTTCAAAGTTCTTTCGGGTATTAAGACGTTTTTTAGTGCAGCAAAGAAGCAGGAAGTAGAAAATATAACGTATACAGTAATTTAATGCTTCTGAGATGAAAATCGGTGAAATATATAATGTATAAAAGGAGGATAATGACTTCGTCAATGCCTTTAGTCGATGAATTCACCCTAATTTTTTTCTTTCTTTTGTAAAAACACATATCTTCGATAAAATTCGAATCTTGATTTTCTGCACGGTCGAATTAAGAAGAAAGCTGGTTATCCGCATGCACACGTAACAAATATTTAGGGGAACGAAGCGTACGTGTCAATCCGCGGATAGATAGTCACCGCGTGTAAGCCGTACTGTCTCACATTATACAAATACGAAGGTCTCAATCGAATAATCTATCTCGAAAAAAGTGAGTCGAGGAGATGGCTTTCATTTTGTTGTTAGTGGTTTCCACAATTGCGATTGACCGCCGAGTCTTATCGTATTCAGTATTTCCTCGTACATACACTCGTTCGGGGTGTTTTAATAATCGAAAATGTACAATTTTCGAATAGCTATTCTCGTCGAAACGAACTGCAAATTTCATAAAATATTCGGGCTCGTTTGCTTATACTTAATTTTTATAAGTTTTCTAGCTTCCGCTCAGAACTTTTCTCGGCCTTATATTTCGGCATTTCCCAGAAGATCATCCGCAAGAAATTGGAATATCTTCAGGTTCCAACGTTCCAACTCGTTCAGACGTTTGATTAATGGTAGAAGATCTTCATTGAACCCAATCGATTGCTTTGGTATTGGATCAAGGATAGCCCAGCCATTGGAAGGGTGGTTCACGGTCAACAGCAACAGTGTAAATACTCAAGACGTGCGTTTCTTCTTTTCGTCCAGAGCACAACCACAAAGAGTTCACGTTATTCCTGGTGAACAATTTGGTCTCGAATGGACAGATTTCAAAATCGAACGAAGAACCGTGCTTATCGTGCACGGTTTCTTATCTCACGGAAATGAGACTTGGATCAGACAAATGGAAGAGGCATTTCTTATGTGGGCAAGTACTACTACATAGTGTACGCGTGTGAAAGATCACGAAAGTATTAGATGAAATAAGAAAACAATATTTGTCGTTATCGCTCGTTGATACTGCCTTGAGACTTCTAACTCTGTATCTTGTGTGTATGTATGTGGGCCTGTTACGTCGCGACAGGGAGATGTTAACGTGATTGTGGTGGATTGGGCCGGGAGAGCAAACACTTTCAACTATTATAGAGCAGTTGTCAATACGAGAATCGTTGGCAATGAAATTGCAAGGTTCGTTGAATCATTTACGTCGTTAATGAAATTAAATCAAAATATAGGACAAAGAAAATAGGTAAATAAACAAAATGTATAAATTCTTCAAGCTTTACTAAATACTGAAATTCTTGGACAGAAATAAACTCTCTTTTACGTTATTAGCAAAATACTTAAAATCGTTGGTCAAGTATCTCATAGAAAAGAATATTGTCCATAAAATATAAAGGTAAATTTAGCAAAAACTGTATAAATGTATAATATTTTTCAACGCCACAGAAAATTAGAAATTACTTAAACTTCTTCTTTATTTGTTTTATCAACGACCGACGTTTATGCTCGCTGATCTCGACCTTTAATCTTGTGGAAAAGAGGAATGTTGCACTTCAAATTACACAGATTCTCTAAAAATATGACGCAAATATGTTCAAGGCTTCTGCATCATATCGTGAATGCCACAATAGCTGCAAAATCACCGGACGAGCCCAACTGGGGTACTCTTCATCTGGTCGGTCACAGTCTCGGAGCTCACATTTGTGGTTTCGCTTCCAGTACGTTGAAGAAAAGGCAGGATCAATGGCAAGTCAGCAGAATTACCGGACTTGATCCGGCTCATCCGTGCTTCAATAATGTCACATCGAGCATGCGATTGGACAGAAACGATGCACCGTTTGTCGATGTTATTCATACGAATGGAAAACAACAGGCGTTTGGACTTGGATCGCCCCATGCTAGAGGTTTATGCGGATACTGTGAACTTATTGTAGCTTCGAGCTTGCTCCTTGACTCTCCCATTTTATTCAGTTTCCCCATAATTCATACAATATATAATTTCCATATCAGAAATGCAATAAGAATAAGAATAGTAAGATGATCCACATTATTAGAGTTGTAATTTCACATTTCCAACAGTTGGCCATAATGTGTCTATGACTAGTAGACAGTTCCTAATTTTTTTAACATCATCAGAATTTTCCTACTTTTTTTTGCTTTACCATTTTATTTCATTAATATTTGAAAAGTCATTTAGACAATGACGGTACGTAAACTGTGTATCATGCGTTTCCTATTGGAACAAGTCATAAATAGTAAAACAAATAATAATGCGTAAATTTATTTGTCATCGGACAATTAATTTTAATAGTTTTCTTGCTTCATTAGCTCATGCAGATTTCTATCCGAATGGAGGAAAAACCCAACCGGGCTGCGCACGAGTGCAAGGGACATTTGTTGATCTCATACCGACACCAAGAGCGAGTAAGTACGCAATTTGTTAGTTAATGCTTTTATCAATTAACAATAAAATGTTTGTTCCATTGTCTCGAATAATCGATACTTAACAAGGAAAATTAATCAACGACGTAGGTCTCGAGCAAGCCATATGCAGTCATGGACGTTCCTATCTGTATCTGATCGAATCGTTGATCGCCGCTGCAAATGGCACATGCACTTTTTGGGCTCATCACTGGGATCGAACTTATCGTCGTGCTTTGCAACTTATATCGGAACCCTGCGACATGAACACTTGCTCAGAAATGGGTATTCGCGCTGAACTTCATCCACAGCGTGGTACTTTTTTCGTTATAACATCTAGAACAGCACCATTTTGCTGTAAGCATTTTGTCCAAGATTTTATTTTATTACCAATTATTATTTTCTTATTTTATTGACAATTTTTTAATTCAGCATTATGTATCGTTTAATTAATTTATCTTACAGCCATGGATGGACGGGGCACGGAAGAAGTCAGACGACAACTTGAAACCGATTATAAGAATGAAATTCTGGATTGAGTGCGATAAATACACTGCGGGAAAGAAAACAAAATCGACGTTAATTGTCAGCAAACAAACAGCTACGCTGATTTCGTGGCTCAGATGACAAATATCAAGTTTTCTTAACTTTTAATGCCAAGCGATACTCGTTATATCGCTCAGTGGGCTCGATAACGATTTCATTACTCATACACCGGTGGGCACGTGGATTAATCAGAATTGACTGGTCTTGAGCAGATGCGGAAAAGTGTGTATACACAAATGATAATTAATATTTTTTCCGAGCCATCCCGCAATTTTGCAGTGTTACAATAAAATACTATAATATTTCTATCGATGTATTTTTTGTTTTCGTAGATTTTTAGACCCTTTAGTTGATGTAAAACAATCATAAAGACTAGGGGAATCTGTCATATTTTTGTAACTAAATGTAGCGTTCAGAATTGCGTTAAGGGCTATTTTATATTTACAAACACCATTGACAGAAACATTAATAGTTTTTATTATATAAAGAACGTAGTGATAAGCGTTTGAAATTTAAGAGTTAATTAGTCACATGAAACATTTATACCTTTTGCCTGATTCGATCTTGCATCAACCTAAAGTCCAATTCGTTTGACTCATGCGTCGCAGGTTCGTGCGAGGACATTGTACTACGTGATCGAGTTAACAGCATATTCAATAATTCTCGTTCTATAATTAATTCAATATTGCGAAGACATTTCAAAGTATGAGTTTGAAAATTCAACGAATTACGAACAAAGAATTTCCGGTTAGATCTAACGATATCTCTATTAATCACGTAGTTAAACATTTTTTTATCATCGCTAGTTATCATTTTTTCAAGGGTACGTTTTAGAAATAGTAATAACAAATTGTATTCATTCTATAAGTTCAATTTGACTGTTAATTCGATTTGACTTAAACCCTAATTTAGGTTTACTCTGCAGTGTAAACTTACTTTTTAATTATTAATACTTCAAAACTTCTCAATTTTCCTCGTATATTATAACTTTTATAACATTTACAAAAATATTTAATCCGACGTCGAACAGAAAGTTGAAACACGTTATGATCTCCAGCTTGCACGCATTTACCAAAAATCGAAGATAATTTGTAAAAAGTGTATACACGCTTATCGCGAGCTAGTCATCTTTGTATTAAAAAAAAAGGAAAGGAGACTTCACGAGTCAAGAGTTAAACAGTCGAAAGATAAGTATGCAAATGCGTTCGAGCCAATCACACAAAAACAAAAACATTCGAAAATGTTTTGATGTTTTTCTTATTTTTGCATTAAAAATAAAAAAAAAGTCAAATGATCAACAGTTCGAATACAGCAAAAATACACAAACCATACAAATAAAACAACTGAAATAACGCCAAAACATTGCTTCGTACGCTTCAACCGAAAGCGGAAATAATTTGCAAGAATTTATGGTCACCTGTACACATGCTCAAGTTTAAGAATCATTTGTCATAACGAGAAAATGAGAAGGAGGGGGAAATTTCATTACTTCCGTATTTAAGAGATCACCCTCGAAGATTTTGTCATCAACGAAACTTCTCTCGAAGCACGATCAACGAAAAGTAATCGACGCAGATTTCTCTCAAACAATTCATTCTCATTTTTGTCGATAGAAATTTTAATTTTGCAAAGATGATCGGAATTCGAGCCGGCTTTTTAATATTTTTCTACCTCTTTGCTCTTGCCAAGAGTTTTCACGTACCAAGCGAATCCGGCATTTCTACTTATAAAGATTTGAACACGGACGATTTTGAAGAAGTGATGTTGGCTCTGTCGAGTGATTTGAATATTTGGGTCAACGCGACAGAGGAAAAATCATCCGAGTCCGAAGCCGTAGTTTGTTCCAACTTGAGTTCAAGATTCGCTCGTTCTCTCAAATGGTTGTTCGCATCTAACGTAAAGCTCCACGACGCGAATTTGAACGTTCAATTTTTCGTCTCATCGAGAAAGCAACCGGAACAGGTCGAAATAGCCGTCGGCGAAAAATTTAGTCTTGAATCGGCGGATTTCAATATCGAACGACGAACGGTGATTATCGTGCATGGATTTCGATCGGCAGGATCCAATGCTTGGGTCAAAGATATGACAAAGGCATTTCTTGACTGGGTAAGATCGAGTTTTACGATTCAAATAAAAAAAAAAACCATTTACTGGACTATTGTTAATGTTTTGATAATTTCGTATGAATTTAAAACACTATTTATTGTTTAGGACGACGTTAACGTGATCGTAGTGGATTGGTCAGCGAGAGGAAAGACTTTCAACTATTTCAAAGCAGCTCTCACCACAAAACTCATAGGCAACGAAATTGCAAGGTACGTTAAGTCATTTTCTCGACCATTAGTTAGTTGCCTTACTACGTCGTTAAAATATGTTTCCAATATAAAAATTGATGTATTTCATAACTTGAACGAAGAAAAGTTAAGGAGATTCTAGTGATGATGAACATGTTAGTAAACTTAGAGTCTATTTTGCTCCGCAATCTCGAAACTTTTTATGTATGTTCTTTTTCGAGAAACATTTTTTGAGTAGTTGAAGTATTGAATTTCGAGTTTCCTATTATTTTTATAATATGGAAAAATTGTAATAATCTACTACTCGACCTCAATAATACGTCGAAGTTTGACATCGTCGTAATTTCGTCATTTGCTTGTCATTTGTCTCGCGCGCCCGATGTTGCTTATTGCCCGGAATTGCGGAATTAATTGCTTATTATTCCGGTGAGCTTTCCAATTCAAAGTGTCATACTCATCACAAAAAATCAACAAATGCAACCATCAGTTCTTTTTTCGTGTGTCTTGGCTCCAAGTGATATACAAAAATCGATATATGCGAGATTTAACAACGCTATATAAAAAAAAAAAAAATTAGACTTTTATCACCGAACCTCCTTAAGTCTTATCCAAGCTACTCGAAACACTCGAATCTCGATCAATTTAAAAGATTTTTACATTACCCGTCGGACGATTAGCAAATTAAAGATATTTCTAAATAAAGATATTTGAATTTCGACGAATCTTTCAGATTCCTTCATCAGATCGTGGATGCGACGTTAAATGCAACATCTGCGAACGAGACCAACTGGGGTACTCTTCATCTGGTCGGCCACAGTCTCGGCTCTCATATTTCCGGTGTCGCGGCTCACAATTTCAAACAACTTCAGAATCATTGGCAAGTCGCCAGAATCTCAGGTTTGGATCCGGCAGGACCTTGCTTCAACAACGTTGCTGCAGAATATCGACTGGATCACAACGACGCACCCTTCGTTGACGTTATTCACACCAGTGAAAAATACAAGCTCACTGTAGGCTTTGGTTCGCCCGATTCTATAGGTACGTTTAATAATAACAATATTAATCCTGGATAAAAAATATCCCCCCCCCCCATTTATAATTGAAATTTTTATTTGAATTTTGTTTTACATTTAAATCGACACATGTATCGCCATTTTTATGATTTTTTCTATTCTATTTTTCGGTTCATTAAAGAATATTGTTTTATTTTGATTTATTTCATTTGTGTATTATTTTTTTAGGGCATGTCGATTTTTACCCGAACGGAGGAAGAAGGCAGCCTGGTTGCTCACGCGTGCAAGGATCCATTTTCGATTATATACGAATTCCGTCGACGCGTGAGTAAAAATTCTGTCATTTATTATTCGATTGAATTGATTGAATTTCATCTAACATGACGGTTAATTAATATGCCTACGATGATCGATGCATTTCCAAACAGCGATCGCCCAAGGTACATGCAGTCACGGACGTTCCTATCTCTATTTTATCGAATCGCTAATTCAAGCCACTACGAAAAATTGTACTTTCTGGGCACATCCTTGGGATCGGACCGTCGAGGGTGCTTTAAATGTTATATCGGAATCCTGCGACCCGATAACTTGCACGGAAATGGGTATAATGGCAGAATTTTATCCTCAACGTGGGAATTTCTTCATTACAACCTCCAGATCTTCGCCATTCTGCGGTATGTACCAAATCATTTTATTTCCATTTATTTCACGCTTATTCATTTCTTATCGTAAATTTTTTAATCCTTTTTTTCTAACAGAGACGGACTCACGCGATAAGAAGGAAGTCACGAGACGAGTTAAGGCTGATTACTTGATGGTAATAGGGAACTCGACGACAACTAACGATGATGTACCCATAGATGGATAAGATAGATTAAATAAATAATTTTCAAACAAAGAAACGTCTGTTTATTTCACTATAAGTTTTACATATAGGATAATTTTGAGTATTATCGAACCCTATAAGCCTTTTTGGCAATAAAACTCGAACTATACAAGATCCAGCATTCTTTTTTAGTCACGTCACTCGTTAATGCAATATAACTCGAAATAAGAAATGAAAATATAAATTTCCAAGAAAGTGATGAATCACTGAATTCTGAAAATGGTAAGGCTAATATGGCTCGGGAGAATATTGGACGAAAATTCCGTGTCGTAAGTCGTTGAACTTATCAGTAATTAATAATTTGAAGCTTACAGCAATGTAACTTCGAAGAATAACTGGAAATAAAAGTTTTAGCAAAATTTAACAATCGATAAAATCTACACGTGGTTGGGTATTATGGTCTAGAGACATATTGGCCATAAATGTCGTCAGCCATATTACCCACCAGAGCAAACGATACAAACAATAAATTGCACTTTATTTTGCATTCCTGAGCATTTTTTGTCAGCTCATAGCTTACGATATACTTATTGAACCGACTTCATCTAGTCGGTCATAGTCTCGGGGCTCACATTTGCGGCGTAGCTGCCCGTATTTTTCAGGCGTCTCAAAATAATTGGCAAGTCGCGAGAATTACCGGATTGGATCCGGCACAGCCGTGCTTCCATAATGTAAGTCCAGAATTTCGACTAGACCGTACCGATGCAACGTTCGTCGACATCATTCACACAAGCTCTAGTGCGAAAACCACTCTAGGATTTGGAACTTCGGAGCCCATAGGTTTGATTCAAAAATCATATAAAACATTTACCTAAAAATTAAGCAATAATTTGACTTTCATTGGTTGAGTACTAATTTCTTTTTTGTAAGGACACGTTGATTTTTATCCGAATGGTGGACAAAGGCAACCGGGGTGCTCCCAAAGAAAACATTCACTTTTGGCTTCTCTGAAGGTCCCAAAAACACATGAGCCATATTACCCACCAGAGCAAACGATACAAACAATAAATTGCACTTTATTTTGCATTCCTGAGCATTTTTTGTCAGCTCATAGCTAACGATATACTTATTGAACATGGCCTACCTCTACCTGACGGACCATATTGGCCGCAGGAACGTTTTTGGCAAATAACATCTAAACTAAAAACCAATGAACAATTTGTATTACTATGAAATTGCCACCACAGTGTGGATTGAGGGGAGATATACACCTAGACGTTTGAAAAAAATTATTTGTTTTTTTTTTTGCATTTCTTTAAGTTTGAGGTCTTAAGAATATCTGGTGAAAACGGCAAGGCATGGGCCTGGTATCGATGATTTCATGTAAATTGACAAATTTGATCATTTCGTTATTCCCAAATTTTCAAACACGTTGTTTCTCGAAACCATGTTTTTCAAATCGGTAGGTACCCAACATTTCTCGAAAAACAATCAACCGATTGCTTTGGAATTTGTTATGCTTATGCTATATACGATTTTCTAGTACGTGTTATAGGATTTTTTTTGTTCCTTAGCTTTTTTTATAAACAAAATAATAATTAATTTATTACCCAAAAATCATTATTTATGTCCAAACGCTCGCAATTTTGTCATAAATCGATATTTTCAAAATCGGCTATGACAAGTACTAGGTTATAGTATCCAGTCTAATAATCTTTTAGGTTTTTTTCAGATGATGTTTGAAGTAATGCCAGTGGGTATCGCGTATGAAGATTTTTTTACGGAGCTTCAAAGTCTTGAATGTCTATACTTTCATTTAGTTCGAAATCCAAATCCAAAATTTTAAGTACTTTTCCTACAAAAAAATCTTAAAAATAACTTTTTTTTTTATCTCTTAGGTGCACATCTCCCCTTACGATTTTGTCGGTAAACCTGTGCAGGAATAATATTAACAACATTGCAATTCAAGGAACTGTAATAGTTGAAACTTACCAAAAAAATACATCGAAATATCCAAGTTTCGATCGCTGTCTGTAAAAAAACGTGCGATTCCGCCGCACCACACGAATTTACTGAGGAAACGAAGGTTGGACGAACGTGGCATGTCACTTTTCCCCTGATTTGGTTGGTTATTTTTGGACAAATAACAGTGATCTATATTGGTCACCTAGGCCTTAATACCCAAATTTACCCCATATTTCCCATTAGTATTACTTACTTAATTTTTTAATACAAGTATAATAAAACTGTTTCCGACATTATAACTGGCTTGGACACAAAAATACTCGCGTCATCATATAGCTTAGTTCGCAAACTAAAAATACATCGACTCATTCCTTTAAATCTTTTATGAAAAAGAGGAGAAAAACATTTACCTTAAATGTTTTATTTACGCAAAAACGTTTCGTTTTTTTACATTCTCCCGATAAAAACGTTCTAGTAATCATTCATAATTAATGGCGGTTAGTTTTTGGAGATATCCACCTAATATTGGCGACGAACTGGGAATTCCGAACAGAAAAGCCAGAGTTGAAGAAACAAATCGGAGCAACGTTTGAAAAATGAGTGCGTAATACGCGGTTGCCTTTTCGAGATTACTTTCGAATACATCTACAGTGTGAAGTATTAAAAGTGATGCAAGCTCAACCGGAAATGAGGTCATCGATCCTTCACAGATTTATTATTACTACTTCTGGAGCAAAATTCAAAAAGCGTAAAAAGAACAGAAAGTGAAAAGAGGTGAGATTAACCGCAAAGATCCGAACTGATTTCAGATTAATTGGTAGATAATGGGGAGAGTTGCCAGTGTAATATCATTTGGCCAAGGTCACCTTCGAAAGAATGTACATCCCTATTTATATCTTCTCATTTGAATAAGTTATTCGTGCATCCAATGATCGATGGCTCATGCATAAAAAATACAGTACGATGAATTAAAAGTGATGTGAAAAGCTGAAACGAAAGTGGGATATTTAAGAACTCTACAAAACAACTGGAAACTCCAAAGCGACAAGCATGAAAAGACAAGGTGAATCGAACAATAATAATGCATGTAAATTATCATCTAATTCACAAAAAACCTATCATAATATCCATTTTAAAGCCCACCTTGAGAAAAATTGGTACACGATCGTAAAACGTGTCATTTGATTTTGATAATTTCTCCATTTCATTGACAATATATTGAGACACCTTTTATAAATGTTAAGACTTTTAATGGCTCAGCCTGTAGAAATTAGCATGATTTGCGGCCTCGCAGAAATTAGCGTTATTCGAGACAAATTACTTTAATATGAATCTCACGAGTGCTCAATCGATGTTATGAAGCTCTACAAATGTTCCTTAAATATTTTTTTTTGATTAATTCTGCAATTTTCGTGAAAAACTGTTTATCAATGATTGCGAATTTAATGTTTATAGACGAAAAAACTCCCGAAATCCATAAAGGCACGTGTTAACGAAGTATCCTCGAGTCTTGCAATATTGGGAGATGACTTTGTAGATACTGATAACAATGTTCTAAATTTTTCATCAATATCTGTTTGTTAATTCTTTTACCAGATAAACGTCAATTAAGACTCTTAATGCCTCATCCTGTATGCGAATCCACTCGCAAGTGCAGGAACAGGGTCACTACTCGCGATAACGCGCTTCTTTTTTTTTTTTTGATAATTCTGTATACGACTTTATATACGATTCTATATTTTTACAATCACACGTTGATCATGTCGAGTGCTTAATTATCGATCGTTGATCCATCCTCGAC
This sequence comes from Tryphoninae sp. B BG-2022a, assembly GCA_030523005.1. NCBI lineage: Eukaryota > Metazoa > Arthropoda > Insecta > Hymenoptera > Ichneumonidae > Tryphoninae sp. B BG-2022a. Next base: position 22,014 of record JAPYZU010002722.1, read on the forward strand.
CGTTGAAACAGTATCGATCGCAGCTACCTGAGGATCATTGACGAAACTACGTTATAATCTCTTTATGGGACCTTCCTCTTTGATCGCTCATCTTCCTTACATATGGGACAGTTAAGAGGGGGATTCGTAGAAATTTAATACTTATTCAAAATTATCCTCGTTAGAGGATATCGTCATCGCACGAGGTTTTCCTCATGCTCGTTGCCCACATTTGTCAGTGTGTCTCAGTACAAGACACGATCTCGCACGATGAACGTGTCTCCGATAATACTCGTGTTTTTCCTCTCTCTTCTCGCGTTTGCCGAGAGTAACAATCTATGGAAAATGGTCAAATCGGTTTTCCATAAGAAATCGGTTGCTAGCGAACCGGACGATTTTACTTCTGGTGGGTCAAACTCTAGGTCGGAATCGGACGAAAGCGAATCTTCGCTCGAATCTGTCAATTGTTCGGATTTGACATCGACGTTTGGACGCGCTATGAAATGGTGGTTGGTCACTACCAGCAATCGTCAAAACTCTCCGCACGTCCGATTCTTTCTATCGTCGACCAAACAACCGGGTCAAGTTGAAATCCTCGTGGGCGACCAATTTGCCATTGATTGGACGGATTTTAAGGTCGAACGGCGAACTGTCTTTATAGTGCATGGTTTCAAGGCGAATGGATTTAAACCTTGGGTCAAACGAATGACAGATTCATTTTACTTGTGGGTTGGTAAATTATTTTTAAATATCTATTACCTCAATATTTAATTACTATATTAGGTTTTTCGAATCGTTAAAATTTATGCGCTAAATCTTACTTTTTATTGCATTTTTTAATCATGGAATTAACAATTTCTGCGATGGAAATATTAGAATGTTTCCAACATTGGAAATATCGAAATATCACGATAAAATTTATCCACTCGTGAATTTAAATGGAACACACTGTATATTGTCAATATAAATCATACGGAAGAACGAGTTGATAAGCGAGTAACGGAAATAACGAATTTCAAAACCAGCGTATCGTTGACGTAAAAAAATAATATACATACATATATAAGGTGAAAGAATATTTTCGCAAAATTCGTGAAAGAATTTTTCCGCAATATTCGTGAAAGAATATTTTCGTAAAATTCGTGAAAGAATATTTCCGCAAAATTCGTGAAAGAATATTTTCGCAAAATTCGTGAAAGAATATTTTCGCAATATTCGTGAAAGAATATTTTCGTAAAATTCGTGAAAGAATATTTTCGTTAAATTCATTACCGTCGGTGTTCGGTATAAATATTATCACTTATCTCGAATTTTTATTTGTCTTTTATTGCTAACGTGTACAAGTATAATTGCGATCAAAATATTTATCTAGCGGCAGGTTAAAAGATGAGTTAGTATCGCGAGAGTTACCTCGCGATACTAACTCATCTTTTAAGGAGGTAACGCTCGCAATACTAACTCATCTTTTAACTTGCCAATCAATAAATGGTCAATGCCATTTGTATACAACAAATTATGTACAAATTTACACACTTTAGGATATTGCTTTGATTTATTAAAATTTCTATTTAACTTATAAATGTATAAAAACAAGGAGATATATCGAATATATTATAATTAACAAAATGTCTAGACAATATTTCTTATTATTATTATCAAACCTTGAAGATATTTTATACTCTTCGTATCGTTGACTTTGTGGTCTCTTAAAATTATTATGTTTATGTTTTCTGCGTCAGGGAGACGTGAACGTGGTGGTAGTGGATTGGTCGGAGGGAAAAAATAGTTCTAACTATTACGACGCGGCGGTCAACACTAAAATAGTTGGACGGGAAATTGCACGGTAGGTATGTGATGTATAAACTTCATCACTCTTTCTTGAGAAAAAAATTACTTTTTTTTATACTACTAACTCACCGAAATCGAAATTACGAAAAATATTGCGATGATAAGGCTAAATTTATTAAAAAAACTAATATTGTAATGTGAAAAAGCAATGTTTGTCAGTAACCTCAATTGGAATAAGAATTTGTTTTTATTTTTAAATTAATCACGACAATTTGATGAATTTGGAGTTCAAAATTTCCTAAATTTGTATTTTTAAGATTCCTCGATCACGTGGTAAATGCCACTAAAAAGGTTTCGCCGAAGGAACCAAAGTGGGGAACACTTCATCTAGTCGGTCATAGTCTCGGGGCTCATATTTGCGGCGTAGCTGCCCGTATTTTCCAGGCGTCTCAAAATAATTGGCAAGTCGCGAGAATTACCGGATTGGATCCGGCACAGCCGTGCTTCCATAATGTTAATCCAGAATTGCGACTAGATCGTACCGATGCAACGTTCGTCGACATCATTCACACAAGCTCTAGTGCGAAAACCACTCTGGGATTTGGAACTTCGGAGCCCATAGGTTTCATTCAAAAATCATATAAAGACATTTACCTAAAAATTAAGCAATAATTTGACTTTCATTGGTTGAGTACTAATTTCTTTTTTATAAGGACACGTTGATTTTTATCCGAATGGCGGACAAAGGCAACCGGGGTGCTCCCAAAGAAAACATTCACTTTTGGCTTCTTTGAAGGTCCCAAAAACACGTGAGAACATTCATTTCCATTTCGGATTACTTTTAAGACATTATTACACGATTACACGCATAAAAACATTAAATTTCAAGTTCGATTAGGTTAATATTGTTGGTAGAAAAAATTTCTTATTCTCCGATCATTTTTAATATCGATAATTGATTCAACAATTTGATCGCCATTTTCGATCAAAAAGGAACAAAACGGTAATTGTTATTTTACACAGCCATTGGACAAGGAAAATGTAGTCATCAACGAGCGTATATATATTTTGCCGAATCATTGGTCAATGCGGCAATGGGAAATTGCACATTCTGGGCTCACGAGTGGGATCGATCATCCCCCTATGATCCGCAATCGGCATCGCAAGGCTGCGACGCGTATAGCTGCACGGAAATGGGCATACGAGCGGAAACTCACCATCAACGGGGCACCTTTTACGTGACAACGGCGAAAACTCCGCCTTTTTGCATCCCGTACTTACTTTTTTTTTATTATTAATAATTCTTTTCATCCATATCTATTTGGGCCAGTCTTCGTGTTTATTACCGTTTTGCAATTTTTTTCAGGTCTGCCGGTTAAGAAGAGGAACTCTCCATGTGCAAGAGGCAGATTTAACAATTAATTCTGTTCAGTCATATAACGACATAACATAAAATAGCCAAAAAAAATGTCGTTTTTAGAAATAACGAAAATTGTCCTTGGGCGAGCACGTACCTGCACAAATTTGATGAATAAATTCATCAAATTGTTTAATTTTATCTGTTTTCCATAGTACCAAGTCTATAGCAACTTAGTCTTCCAACAGTATTTCGTGAAAATTGAATTCTGCAATAGTCAGAAATTACAAAGTGCAAACAAAGTTAAGTAGGTACATGATTCTTCCCATATTTTAGAGGAAATATTCTCGACAAGACACTTCGATAATCGATACCACAAATATTTTCAAAACTATTTTCACGCTATTAACGAAATCTTATAGCATTAATTATTGTATCATTATCCAGCACTTATTTTATTTTTGACACTCGTGTATGGACTATTAGGTATTGACAAAAAAATTGAAACTTAAAAAATGACCTACAATAGAATAGTTTCATTGATCTGCTCGAACGTATATTTTTGTTCAGGTTAGACATCTATCTGGCACTGTAAACACTGTTTTCATAAAGATCTTGCAGGAGAAATTCTATTGTGGCCGCCATTTTGAATATTTTTATATATTATCAAAGTTTCAAAATAACTTTATTACTTATTTAGCACATTATTTTTCGACTAAAACTGTATCTTACCTATTACAAAAAGAGTCTAACTTTTATATAATTTCAATGCACCTACTAAAACTATGTAACCAGTTAAATTTGACTGTGTCTATTGTCGAAAAATTAAATATCCTCGAAAAATGAAGGAATTAAAGTTTCTTTTTATCTCTGAAAGGAATTTCACTTACCATCGTCATCGAGATTGCTTATTGTGAGATATTCGTATCAGTACAACTGATGTTATGGATTAATACGATGCCCTGAATCTTAAAGAAATTCAATGTCATTTGTGGACGTCGCGTTTCTTTGAATTATTAATCGACTATTACGATTCGACGCGATGATATGAACAAGCGCGAAACGTCACGTACATGCGTCGCATGTCAAAGTCGCCATTTTCTTATATTTCCGTTCGCCATTCCTAGTGTAAGTTTGTAATTTTCTGCAAAAGTTTCGTTCAAAATCTTAGAGGATCTCGACATTTCTAAACTTTCGTCGACGATCGATGTTCCCGAATTTAACGAAAAAAGATTTTAAAAAATGAACATCTCGACAGGGCGATAATGGCAAGCAGGAAAAAAGGATATTTCGCCAGCGGCTATTGTTTCTCGACTCATCAGAATCGCAGATTTAATTTTAGTTGGAAATCGCCTTATGCGTCGCGCGTTAATGACGTCCTCTTACGAATACACGCTGTGATAAATTGGATGAAATGAAAATTGGATTAAAAAATTATACGATTGGCAATACAATCAATTCTCTTCAAGGACGATATGGCAATGGCGACGAATCAATGTCAAGGAATACGCGAAATACGATCACACTTTCAAATCAATCAACTAGCAATAGCTATTGCCAGTAATTGCATGAATATGATGAAGTGTTATCCAATAGCTATTGTTTATGAGCTAGCAATAACTGATAATAATAGTATAGTAAGGAATATTTTTATTATCCTTATTTATTTTACCAAAGTAACGAATAATTCAAATATTCGTAAATTTTGGTCCTCCCACTCGTTTTCCGGATCTTCCAAATAACATCCCCTACTGTCTTACTTTAATTTGCAAAAGAGGCGATAGGTGTGAACTTATCCAAAGAACCAAATTGAGGACCTTTTCACCTGGTTGTCACCTTTCATTTTCGGGAAGACGCAAACAAGTACTGGGAAGTCTGTAGAATACCCGACTTCAATCTGGCAGAACCATGCTTTAGGAACGTTAATCTGAACATTTATTGAATCCTAGCAATGTAAAGTTCGTTGATATCATTCACACGATTTGGATTGGGCAAACACTGAGTTTATTTGATATTAACATTTATGGGAGTTAGCTATTGATCGTAATAAAGACGGTCTGTACTGTTCAAATTAATATATCAATCTGTTTACAAAATAAATTTGCAAATGCTGAGAAAGAGGATTAATTTGTCGTCGAATAACGACCAAAAGAAAAAGGACTCGATCCAAATGTTGATAAAAGATTCCGTAGAATTTTCAAAAATATGATTGAACCTCATTGGACAAATGTTTTTAAATCATTGGACGTTAGCCCAACGATGCTTTATAGGTAATAATCGAACTTATCACTAAATGAGCTATTGGTATTTTGATTTTATGAACAGGGCCGGCGAAACAGATTTAGCCCGGGTGGGGAGTACAAAGTGGCGGAGCGAGAGGGCGGGGGGGGGGTAATTTTTATTACGAGTAAACTTTAAACTCGTAATTTCCATTTACTTTCCGGGTAGTGCGAATACAGTGCTTCGTTTCGAATTTTTCTTTATAAATTCGTCCAACAGCTCT
>JAPYZU010002723.1:0-12466 GCA_030523005.1 Tryphoninae sp. B BG-2022a
AGTTCCACACCACATAGAACAATATGCTACTATTGGCGCAATGTTACAGATATGTCACAATCCCTATTTTCTGAAATAAATAAACAAATAATAAAAAAAATTGATTTTCTGAAAAATACCTGTGTCATTTTAGTTAAATATAAGGCCTTAAACGTAAATTATTTTAAAATTTATGATCATGGGTTACAAGGGGTTAAATTAATTTTTTCACTAGCGGATGACGACGGACTAGGTGACATCTGAATATATATAATGACTTCTGAATATATAATATAATTTATTTAATTAAATTTATTTTTTCACTGGCAAATGACGACTGACTGGGTGACATCTAGTGTAATTATATTTAACCACTCCGTAATGGCTAGTATCCCTTTATAGTCTGTGACTGGAAATTTCGAGGTTATTGTATGTATGTTGAGCATACATACTAAAAATACTGTTGATTGTTGATTGTTCATTGTACTGCGCTGTCAACGAGCAATTTATTAATAATGCCTAAGGAAATGAAAAATAAAATGACGTATATTCAAAAGTACACGAAGGTTTGGGAAACGGATTCAGAATTGAAAGGTAAAGAAATTTCATTCCCCTATTGTAATTTATAACTGATCAAGATAGACTACTAAATTCGATTTCTATTCACGACGATTTTTGATCATAGTATCGTCCAATTATCGTCGTAAAGATGCAGCAGTATACGGTATTTTTTATTTTCTTTAGGTTTGTTTAGGTTTACAACGTACAATCAATGCACGTTTTCTTGAATGGATTGGACGGGTGATACGGCATGTTGATGATTTTTCCATTTTCGAATATTTGTTTTTCGATTTTTTGGTTTCTGGTGTCTCATAACATAAAAATATTCATATATCTACTTACATATATAAAAGTTTGAGTATATTAATATATATGATTCATATACTCAAACTTTGGAATATTTATACAAAAACATGAGTGAATGAATCTATTCGACATTAATATTTATTTGCCTTTGCCTTTACTTTTTAAAATAATCAATGTCTGCCTGTTTCATACTCGTTTTTAAAAAAAAGTGTGGTATTGCTATAACCATGCTTAAATGTTTTTCCGTTTGCGGTGGTATGTGTATAGGTACTGAAGTCGTATGTCGTTATTTACAATTTATGGTGTTATTGCAGGATGGCTTGCACCTGATGGTACAAATGACACATTAGCGACTTGTAAATATTGCCGTGTTGTGTTGAAAGTCCACAAAAAGGATCTGATTAGTCACGCTAAAACAGAAACATAAAAAAGCCATAGCCAGGGAAAGGTCAGCAAAGGGATGTAAATCTATATCTGAGATATATAAGCCAGTTTTGTCGGAAAGTACAAAAATCGCCGAATTGAAAATCGCTGCCTTTATCGCCGAACACTGTTCTTTGTTAACAGTAGATCTTTTGATTACTATACTTCCTCAGCTGGATCCTTCATCAGAAGCTCTAAAAAATATCAAACTTCATCGCACTAAGCGTTCCATGTTAATCAAAAATGAGCTCGCTGCGTCAATGCTTGAAGCTTTAATTGAAGAGATCGGAAATTATCCATATTCAATAATTATCGATGAGAGCACTGATCTCTCGGCTCAGAAAGTCTTATGTATTATGCTGCGCTTTTTTTCATACAAGACAAGGCAAGTTGTCACAACTTTCTATAGAATAATAAAGATAACAGAATCAACTTGAAAAGGATGGATTAAAAATTGAAAATATGATCGGAATCGGCGCTGATGGAGCAAACGTTATGGTTGGTAAACATAATTCAGTGACTGCTATAATAAAAAGAAATCTGCCCGATTTAATTATCGTGAAATGTATTAGGCATTCTTTGCATTTATGCGCGGAAAAAGCGGCTGAATTATTACCACGCCAATTAGAATTTCTCGTAAGCGAAACCCATAATTGGTTTTCATACAGTCCTAAACGTTTGAACTATTATAAAGCATTATTTGAAACCATGAATAACAATATGAACCCAAACAAAATTCAAGGACTTAGCGGAATTCGCTGGCTCGCTCGCTACCAAGCTATTGTTACTATATTGAACCAGTGGGATGAATTAAACCTGCTCTTTTCGATTGCTGAATCTGACGATAAATGTTACATGGCAGAACAGCTTTACGATATCATGCGGATAACTTCTTTCAAAGCTCTCTTGATTTTTTTGAGGAATGAGTTGAAGAATGTGACTCAAATAAATTTACTTTTTCAAAGTGACAATGTTGAGTCTACCAAATTATTTGAGGATCTGCTCTTATTATACAAAAACTTGCTGAGACGACTCGTTGTACCTTTCCAATTGGAAAAATTGGTGGACTCTGAACTTGTCGAATTTAATTTCCGGGAGCATGTAATGCATACAGCTTCAATGTTCTTTGGTTTTGATTTTCAAAATATATCACAAGAATTAGAAGAAAAAGACTTGTTGGATGTCAGGGAAAGATGCAAGAACTTTTTAACTTGTCTGGCCGAGCAAATTCAGAAAAGGCTTCCCGATAATTTATCAATGTTGAAAACAGTTGCTGATTTGCACCCAAAGGTTGCTACTTCTCAAGTTAAGCCCGATTTAAAACAAATATTGAATCACATTCATCGTACTCATATCTATGGCAACAAAAATGACATTGAGTCTGAGTCGCAACAATTGAGTAATAAAACATGGACTAATACCAGTACTTCAGCAGATTTTTATTATGAAGTGCATAACGATTTGGACGCAGCTGGATGTAAACGTTTCGAAAATGTCGCAAAATTCGGATTAGCTTTTGTTACTATTCCCATCTCAAACGCAAGTGTTGAACGTGCTTTCTCTGTCTATAATATAGTCAAAAATAAGCTACGGAATAGACTATCGATTGAAATGTTGCAAAGCATAATGATGATTCGATTCACATTGATTCGTAATGGTGGATCTTGCACAATATTTAATCCATCTTCTAAAATGTTAAGTTTATTTAATGCTAACATGTATGATTTTAAAAACTCTGACCCTTCAGGGGAAACTGAAATAATTTTTAAGGTATTGGAGAACTTATAAATAAAGAGCATTAACAAATATTACTGCATTATTATATATTACTTATTAACTTATTATATATTAATTTGATAAAATATTATTTTCGAGGGGGATTTTCAAATAATTGAGACAATTTTAGGGGGTTTTGACTTAGGGTTAGGTGTAAGTATTTTAGGGAGTTGGTAACACTGCGCGATCTGGCTGCACTGATTTCTCTACCTGGGGTAGCATAACCTAAATTGTACACAACCTGTTAAAAGATATATTTTCAATCAACCCGTTATAGCGGCGATACGATGTAATGACATTCTGTGAAAATTAAGATATACAATATTTTCAATTAATTTTCGTAAAGTGTATGAGCGTGGAACGTACGAGTTAAACACTGCAAAAAAACGATTATATCGTAACCGTAAACAATTTCGAATATCCATTAAGAAATAATAAGATATTTCTATAAAAATGTGTAAATTCAACAAATTACGACTATCATTCATATTATTATTCGTGATGAGTCGTTTTTGACTTTAGAATAAATCTTTCTTCGCCTACTTATCTTTACTCTCGCACTCTTCCACTTGTGAGAACTAATAACGCCGGCGTCCATCTGTGTGGCAACGGGTGAACTAGAGGGTCCTCGCGACACTGTCGTGTCGCGCCGGCGTGGGGAAAGCGAGTGCGCTGCTCCGTTACGAAATAGGGATGTTGACACTAATTTCAAATTCATATAAAATTGGGTTTTTACGATTAATGGTAATATTTAAATACCTATCATCTATCATCATCTATCTCATATTCTACAGATATAATTAATCATATTATATTAAATAAAATGAATTTAGAAAGCTATAATTTATACCCGTTATCACGTGATTGCAAACGCCAATTAGAGCGCATGAAGATTATCCGATGATTGCTGGCTCGCCAGATGGAATAGGCGAAGACTTTTGATTGAAATAAAATGTCCATTTAGTGAAGACCATAAAAAATTACGTACAAGATGGGACACCTACAGCGAAATGTTTTGCTTAAATCCAAATTCAAATGTTTGTTACTGGAATAAAAAGGAGTTATTTCTGTGTTGCAGATAACAACTTCCAAAATAATAATAAAATCAACAGTATCCCTGTGAACTTTAATCAAACATGTATTAATTCAATCCTAGCGACAGTGTTATTATTCTGGAAAGCCTCCATCTATCCATTATTATTAAATATAGCAGAAATATAATAAAAGCCAGTATTTTTATTCTCGTTTTTTATTTCCAACCAAGAACAATTCAAATAATATATCTGTTTATTTGTTAATTAACGAACTTTGCAGATTCATAAGACCACAGGCTATAACTATGATGTCGTCAAGTTTCCCTAAAAACCTATTGTTTATGCAAGCATGCGGCTTCAACATAGAAAACTCTCTTAAGCGCCTAATCACTCTTTCTATATGAATACGCAGGCTTGCAATCTTTTTTGTCTTTTTTACTTTACCCTTTGGTAGCTTAACACCTGATTCAACTCTGGGTGGTCGTATCAGCTGACACCCACCCCGAAGTAGTAGTGGTTCAATATGCTTGAAGCCCCTGTCAGCCATTACATGAGAACCACTTGGTAAACAGTTTAAAAAATCACAATTTTCAACAAGACATACGTCAGTAATCCTTTCTCCATAAGCCCGTGAAATATAATTCACCAGCCTTTTAGTGTACTAGAAATAGGATATTTTATTGTATTGGCCTTTTTATATTCAGATCAAGTGAGCGATCGATTTAAGGCTTTGCTAGGTTTCTGAATTTCGATTTCTAAACAGTCGATAATGCAAGTTACGTCGTAATAATTTTTACTAAACGCTATGGGCAAATATTTTTTAATTGCAGACTTATCTAAACTTATAATAAAACGCCTCATGACTGGAACAATTTTGGAAATATTCTCCGTAAAAATGTTATGTGCGTACGAACCACTCTTTGCAAAATCATCGCCAAGTTCATAAAACTTGCTGTCCAATCGAATCTTTTTCAAACACAATAATATCCGATGCTCAGGAATACCAGTATGTTCATGTATCAATGTAATTAGAAAATAACAATCTTTTGGTACACCAATGTAAAATTGTGGCCTTTTTTCAAGGCCACAATTTTCTTTTCTCAATATAAGTTGAGAGTTATGTTCTGTTGTTAGCTCTGGTTCATTAAAAATACTAGTGTCAGATGATGTTTTTAAGAGAATTGATTGAATTGCAGATGGAGGGTACATCGATATATCACTGTCTGATTTATCATCGCTATTTATGTTCCCCGTTATATTGAAGCGACTGTCGTTTAAACGAAAATGGCCGTTGTTTTACATGTTGGTGTAACTCAGAAATTTTAAAAGGAGATGTCGATACACATGTGCCAGGAAATTTCATTGGAGAAGTCTGCTTCGTGTGTGATTTGGTGTAAGTTTGTGTAGATTTACTTCGATATTTGGCCGTGATATTCACCCGCACTGCTTTATTGCCTTGTGTTTTTTCTTCTTCATGAGGTGGATCTGAAAAAAAAATTAAATTTTAAGTGATATAACAATAATTTTCCAATTAGCTTATTTAATACTTTTCACTTAGCTATTTTTAAAAGTCGAAACCTTGACCTGCTTGATACAAAAAGATTATATACAATAGACATAACGCGCATGATCATAAACAGGCGTATACATAACCTATTGAGATATTATTAAAATTTATATAACGAAATATATCAGAAAGTACCTGAGCTTGTGATTGGAATATCAATCGGTAAGTTTTCGCATTCTTGAGATGTACTTGCTCTAATTTCTTCCAATTCTTCATGTTCTTCTATCGCCGTCAATCTTTGGCGCTTGGCAGTGGCTTGTCGACATAAATCCGTAGAAGTGCTGGGTCTTTTTGGCTGTCAATTAAATTTTGTTCGCAAACAACCAGTCCTCATTTGTATTTGTGATACTGTACCCATTGTTGTGTATTGAATATAATTTTCCATATCATTTGGACGATGAAATTTGATTTGAAAGTGGTATCAGATTAATTAAGCCTTTTCGGACGTATTGAATTTGGTCATGGGTGTCGTACTGATCGAAATTAATTCCCGTTGAAAAAGCAGTAATACATAACATGCAAGATTATGAAAAATAAACAAGATTTATTAATCATTTTAACAACTTTAGTTATATTTTATACAATAATACGTTTTAATGTCATGTTTTCATGTAAAAATTGTATTTTATAGTTCTCCATTATGTGGAATTTTTCAAAACATTCTCCAATATGCAGTTTCACAGTAACCTTCTGTCGGTAACTTTCTTTTGGCAATAGTGGAATATTATTCTGAAATATTTTAAGAAGCGGGAATGCCTAATTACAGTTAAATACAACTTGTGAAATATTATTTGGAATTGTACAAAGTACTTCGAACCGTGTCGATTTCTTTACGCACAAGAGGTGACTGGCTCGCCTCGGCGAGCTTTTGTTTGCATCGGATTTCCTTCTCCAATTGATAAGAGCACTGCATAAGTTCGTGAATAGGTCCATAAGATATTTATATTTGTGCAAATAAATTATAAACTGATACATGCATGAATACAGTACAAGATTAGTGCGGTTTGTTGAAGTGGTGGCTGAGAGCAGACATACGACCGGAAGGGTAAAAAGGCTTGGGTGGCTTAGAGTAGATATACGACCGCGAAAGGGTAAATGATGTAAATAAACCGTGCCTAATACACGCCTTTATTTTAAATAATATTGTCAACATAACCAAAAATAAATTATCTGCACCTGATTTAAATAGACAGTATTTATATTGTAATTTGTAATTATAATCAAAACTTACATCAAAGTGATCTTCACAAAGATAACTCGTACTTTTTGACGGTAATGCTGTTGCATCTGTTCTGGCAGCTATTAACTACTTACGCCACTTACGTGACGTCACGCGGCAAAGTCGAGCGTTTCAGCGAGAAATTTGAAAATTATTTTAAATTAACTAATTTTTCTTTATAAATAAACTTTTTTTTATAAAGTTTCTTTTTCGTCTTAAATAAGGGTTTATCTATCAAATAAAATTAGTTCCTAAAATTAGTAACACAATTCCGCCCTTTTTCGTTTGTTAGATATGATATCGTGCGGTTGCGGTAGGAGTAAATGCAGATCAAATTGCGGGTGTCGGAAACTTGGTTTGAAATGCAAAATCCTTTGTAGTCAATGTAACGCCGTCAATTGTGCGAATGTCAAGGATCTTAAACTAGTTATAAGTGACGATAAAATCAATGAGGTTTCTATGCAATTAACCGATGATATGTACGCGGCAGAAAACGATGTAACATTTTCGATAACCGAAGACCCTGAGAATACAATGTAATTCCAATTATGAACCGGAAGGAAAAAGGGCGAAATTGGTTTAATTATAAAATATAATACAGTTTTGTAATCAAATTTCAGTTAATAGTTTTGCAAATAATACACTGTAATAAATGAGATTTCGCAAAAAATACTTCCGTCATATGTTTGGCCCCATTACAAGTACTATTTCATTTGGCGCGATAATATAACAATGCAAAATGTTGAATATTACGATGCGTGAAATATAGCAATGAAAATTACGATGCATAAATTATATCAGTCACTTTTAATGAAGACGTGCAACAATATTGAAGATCTTTCATGTTCAATAGCATTTTCGAGTTGAGGGGAAAAAATAAATTGGTTTAAAAAAAAAGGAAATTGTTCTACGTCAATTTTTAAGGAAGTTATATAAATTATTGAGTAAGCGCTTGAGACGAGGCACGGGGCCAGGAGCGCGACCCCCACCACGCCGCCCGACCGCGTCAACGACGGCGGATACAGATCCGCGCGCGGCCGATTAAAACGACTCGTTCACTGCAACAAAATTAACGCTCGGGAGAATTTGCATCCAATTGGATATTGTGTAGAAGAGCGCGTAGAAAGCTGTAAGACTTGAATTGTGCAAAAATGTTGTTTAGAATAATGTTAAATTGACTAAACGTAAACATATCCGTATCTTTGTTTTAAATTGAGATATTGAGACTTTTTTTTAAATTGCGCGTCTCGCAAATATGCATACGATCCCTGAGAAATTTTCTATTTACGTCAACAGATTAAAGGGTTATTCCTATTTGTTTATAAGTAAAAATTTTAAATCGTCCGAAAACGAACATTTTTATTAACAATTTTTCTCTAGTCGATCGATTCCTCAAAAATACTTGGTGAATTGAACCACCTGAATTTTTTTCGCCGCCGTGCGCCTTCAGGGAAAGATGGAAAAGGCAAACCCTTTTTTTTCGTAGGTTGAGAATTGTTGCTAAAGTTTGCGACGCACGTCAATAAACTTTACGTAACTCTCTTGGGAGTGGCGTTATCCACATGATAAACTACTTTAAAAATCGAAATGTATATGTATGTAATGTTACAATATGGTGAATTGTTGCGAACGTGAAACCGAAAGAATTAAAATTGACTGTTAAACTAACAATCTTATATAATTTTTCCATAGAACTGATTTTGTAGAGGGCGTGGTAACGCACAACTTTTATTGTAAAATTAAAAAAAAACGGGTTCCAACCAAGAAAACTCGAAAAAACCGATTTTTATTTGTTTAAATAAATTTCCTGGCTGCAAAACACGGGTTCTGTCAGGGACAAATTGAGGGCATATTCGTAGGGGTTCATACTACCTAGGAAAAAATTGGCTAAGCGCTTCGCTCTTTGAATAAATCGAATGTCTATTCCGACTGGACTAAATAGACAGGGTTTGGAGTCCGAAAATACCGTGGAACTGACACGTCACGGGGTCCCTGATATTGTGCGTGATGTGCATGTATGCGCGTATATGGTATTAATATGATTTTTCTTTAGATTAAGTTAAATATTGCAGAAGATGATGTTCCAATAATTCATCATTTTTTTTTTTTATAACAGACTGTATATAAACGGTTTTTTTCAAACTAATATTTTCCATGCTTTAAATTACTTATTAATGCTTTTCAAGTATATATACGGCAGGTAATATTAACAATTTAGTATATGCAGGTACTAATTCAACCATGATTAGTTAACGAAACATTTCTTCTCCATTTTGCATGCTTGTCAGATATTTAAATCTGCTTCTTTAATTTTGATATAACCCTATTCCTAACCCTCCTACTCCCTACACATCCTTCCTCTCCTGATGAAAGACGTCTACCACCTTCGCGTGGTTACCATTGAGTAATTTTAGCTCACGTACGTGTTTTTCAAATTGCTGTCTCTGTAGCACGATATAGTAATTTTATTGCAAGACGTGAACTATAATTAGTTGAGCGTGAGCACGAATACATACATTAAAACTCCTAGCTTCTTTTTCAATCTTTTCTTTCAATGATATTTATGTAACATACAATTTCTATTTATGCAAAGAATGAAAAAACAAACAAAAAATAGTAAAAGCAAAAATAGTACGAAGGTGATTCCATCGGTCGACTCTACGAAATGTGAATTTAGAGACAGCAGAGTGTTCACATTATTGTGACTCCGCCCACATGGCGCGTATAGACCCCAGTGACATCATACACGGCGATCGCCACGACGCCAAACGGCAGTTTCGAGTGGTAAAAATTTTGAGACAATCGGCCTATAAACATATTCCTTCTATAGTCGTCTGAATTCGTTGGTATTATCAACAGCGTGCGTGATACCTGGCGTGCCTTAATAATAGACGATATACATATATCTATACATTTAATGATTTAAATAAAAACAACTCATAACACGATACATGTTTCAAAAGTATTGATGAGTCTTTAAACGAGTTTATTTAGGAAATGAATACGTTTTTCGAAGAAGTATTAACGATCGAAAGGCACCACTTCAAAGTCGAAATTAAATGTTTTGTTTGTGATACTCCACCTCGGGCCTTCTCGAAATGCATTAAAGGTCATAACGGGTTTTATGCATGCCCACGTTGCAACAGAATTTTGTTTTTTTTTTTCATTGTAGAGTGAACCAATCGTTCTAAAAACATTTTGAGTAAGAAGTCCTATCACTATTATCTTCTTCTATATATTGTTTTTCGTATATATTGGGACAAACGGCTTACCGTTAAGTGGAACTCGATTGCCAAGTATTATTTAATTTGCTTCTTCAAACTTTTTACATATTACTATGAAGCTGGATCCCAGATAATGAACATGCACAACCTAATACATTTCGCCGATGATGATAAACATATGAACTGTAGTGTAAGTGAAATCACTGCGTTTCCTTTTGAAAACTTTCTTGGGAAAACGAAAGGAATGATTCGTGCTCAATGACACATTCTGCCGTAACTTTTGTCTATACTCATAGTCAAACCTTAGCTTGAGAATTAAGAACGCCTCTGTCGAGAATTCCTTAGATCTTCGAGGTCGCCTCGTTTCACGGAGAAGCCTCAAAACTTCCTCCGAGAAGGGAGCGGTATTATAGGAATATTAGTGACCTCCTAGTGGCGAAACCATTATATGATGTGTACTACTCACTTCACGTGGCGCTTCATAAGTTTTATTTTATGTTCGGAGCGGGAGTGGAGGCAAATAAAAAATGAATCACGAAAATACCGCACATTTTTCCTAAAAGGAAAGACTGTTATTATTACAATTAGTTCCTGAAGAAAGATCAATCAAAAACAAAAACCAATGCGGTCGACTTAAAAGACAAAACGGACGCTTGGCAGCGTATCACGAAAAAGTATGTGAGCGAAGGTTATGTACCCCGATCAACAAAGCAATTGAAAAAATGTTGGGACAACATCAAACAGCGGTAAGTAATGATGCTCTTTGGTAAAAAATATAGATTCTTTTCTCCAAAGTTTCTCTTTAAGTGCCGAACCTCCATCGGCCATGAACAACTCATGACCGATGGAGGTCCGGCACTTAAAGAAGTTGATGATCCAGTCATCGACTTCATGGACGCCACAAATTCAAATCTGCACATCCAATTGGAGTGTCCATATGACATCACGGCTGGTTTGAAAAAGAGTGTAAGCATTATATTTAGAATTATCATTGACACTGTAGACGCCACGCCAAAATTACATGTTTTTTTTTAGAACCCCACAGGAAAACTGTGGATGGTCGTGTATGACCAACATGGCAGTCAAAGTTAATATTTCTTATTAGCACAGTAGCATTATTATTTTTTTATTTTACTTTTCAGCCAATTTAACTCAAGTTTGCAATGAAGAGGAGAGCGAAAAGGTAATGAATGAGTTGGGCCCCGGACCATCTACTTCGGGTATAAGTCCACCATTATTTACCCCCAATCCACCTCAAAGAAACCATCCAAAATGAAAGCAAACGATTTATACGAATTAAAGAAATATAAAGGTAAACGGATTTTACAGTAGATGATATATAAAGATTTATAAGATTCATAAAAGATTTATAAAAGATCAAATTAATGTTTTTCAGAATATTCAAAATGCAAAAGCTTTATGTTGCTCAGACTGAGTGATATATAAAAGTCCACACAGATGTTTGTCGATGAAAAGGTTTATTAGATGGTAGAAACAAAGTGAAAGTAACAGAACGTGGTTTTTGATACAGGCAGGAAACAGAGAAGTGAAGTGAGCAACAAAAGAGCATGAGGGGATAATTTAAACCATATCGCGTGCATACGCACATCGCTGCTATGTTCAATGCGCGCAATTCAATTAAACTAAGAATACATATTGCGTCTTTATGTTGAACACTTTACGAATAAGAAAACTTCGAGAAGGTATTGAGCAGCGAAGGGAGCTTCATTCGAAAAAAATGAAAATTGCTGAGTTGGAGGAGAGAATTGCACTGACCAAGATTCTGATGGAGGAAAAAGCTTTGCGGCGAGGTGCCGAACAAATTTAATATAAACTGTAATTTGTTTCAGTTAATAAAATGTTTATTCGTTACCATTCCGTACACTGTTGTATGCATAACCATTAACCAACCGAAAATATCGAACAAATTATCGTCCGCGCACGAAATTCTCGAGTTCGGAGTTCGAGGCGGAGTGGAGGAGCACTCGAGTCACAAACTGGAGAAAGTTTCTTATTACCGCGTTTTGTATTAGGTTGTCACCCTGTATTTACATATATACAATTATTAGTGATTTACGCGAGATGTCCCAATATAAAAGCGTTCCTGTGTGCAAGTCCTACGCCATTTTACTGAGGATGAACGTCATTTTCAAACGTAATCTCATTAAACTCATCTTCAAAGAATTCGTCCAGATTGTGTCGTATGCATAGGTTATGCAAAACAGCGGTTGTGCAAATGATTGCCACAGTTATTGTTACATCCCCATAACGTAACCATCATCGCGCCTTAAAGACGAGCATCCCTCCTTACGCCAACGCACGACGCAACCCTAACTCGGGGATGAACGCGGCGGGGAGAGATGCTCAGGCCCAAGAG
>JAPYZU010002725.1:0-12661 GCA_030523005.1 Tryphoninae sp. B BG-2022a
AAGGTAATGTTCATATTCATTTTGACCGCGTCATGGCAGAGACCGGAAATAATAGCTCCTCGATATTTTCCATACGCAAAATGGCGATCGTGAGAATTTCGTCATTTTCATTCGATTGCATCTGCATTCGGCTAACGCGTACGTATTTATAAATATACGTATATACAATATTAACCATCGATGTGGTCAAAGATTTTGTATGTGCCGTCCCATGCTGTATTATATACGTATATACAATATTAACCATCGATGTGGTCAAAGATTTTGTATGTGCCGTCCCATGCTGTATTGCGATTCGCAAAATTCTCTCCGTCTCTCGCGTCGTTTCCATAATCCTCTTAAATTGTACCGTGTACCTTTTGTCTGCAATTCTATACTCTGTATAAACCCCCCTCTCTCTTTTCCGCAGCTGCACTTAAATCCAGCCGAATGATCAATAAAAGCCAAGCCGTGCCGTTGGCCCGAGCGCGATCTTGGCAAATAGGGTCGCTTTTGTCCTCCGGTAAATCATATTAACGGGGAGGATAGGTGGACAATTTGATACTCGCGTATATTACGTAAGTTAATTTAATCTTTCCGCGCGCTGATCTCCGTTTACGATCCGGGAAGAAAAATGTTATTTCTCTCTCATCGTACCGGTGCGAACATAAAAATAATTTTAAAAAAATATCGCGATTACGATTTTCGAGCTACGACGATAAAAATCAGTAGGTTTTAAAATATTTTAAAGGTCATTAACACGCAAGGTCGCAAAGATACGAGCGTTACTTTTTTAATTCGTCTACGATAAGCGAATCCCGTGTTGGAGAAAGAAGCGAAACTTGTTTTTCGCAAATATAATTTGTTCAAACGCGCGTATAGGGGTTGATTTTCGAAACGCGTTTGTTTACGGAATTGCTGGCAGACGAGAGGGCACTTTCTTGCGACGACGTGGAGACGAGGCGGATGAAGAAAATGAGGGCGTCGCGACGTCTCGACGCCGATAACTGCGGCATTTCGTTATTATACTTCGACTCGCTCGAGAACACAGTTTCCGAGACTTCGTCTCTATACGTAACGTAGATATTCTCTATATTTGATGGGACAACTTTTTTTTATAACTTTTTATTTTTATTATACGCGACGTCTAGCTTCGTTTTCAATTTTACTCTTATTCGTTTAAATGTTATTGTAAATCGGATAAAAATTGGGGATGATATAGTGTGTTGTTTCTGGAAATATTTAAACAATCGATGAACGATTAATTAGCTTTTGTTTACATAAATCTTCGAAAAATGCTTCATCATAAAAAGCATTTTTATCAATGCTTTGACTTACTCGTGTATGGAGATTTTAGAAACGAAAAAAGGTAAACGTGGTTTGTAATGTTAAGGAAAGGATGTGTTATAGCTTTATACATTTTTATACAAACAGTCTGATAACAGAGGTAGGCTGTAAAATTAATTAAATATTCACAATGTCGAATAGTATGCAAACATTTATTTAGGAACCCTTGAACATCAACAAAACTTATACTATACAATGTCTATCGAATAAAACATTGACAAAACTTATACTATACAATATCTATCGAACAAAAATATATTACCGCAAATATACAAATATTTATAAGATATGGTAAGAATAATCTCATAAAACTCGTAATTTATTTCGGTAACATTGTCCTCATAACATTTATAAACACGTTGTTTTCCTGTTCAGAATTATCTGTTCAACAGTGTAATCGAATAACATTCGAATCCAGAAGTCCTTATCACGAAGTTTATTGTAGATTACAAACTCTGCGAGATTTGTCGCGTACTTGCCTCGGTGAATCATAGCACGCTAATGAATAAAAAATAAGGGAACACACGGTTATCCGTGAGTTGCGTCGTTGCAAGCGTGAATTATTTCGCAGGGTGAATCGCATCGATCGAACGTGACTCATTTTCCTATTCGCCCCTGTCTCATATTTGGTTCAATTATGGATATCAGAATGCAACACGCGTTCTCACCGAGACACGCAAAGGACGAGTACTTTTTTTCCTCGCCCCTACGTCGATCTAACGGTTTTCTCCAACTTTTTCCTTCCCATTGTAATCAACCGTCTCGATCGAAGGGCACAATGGCAACAATTAATCAAACTTAATGTAATCGAGTGTATGTAAACTCTATCATTTACTTTTTTTACTGTATTTTTCTCCCAACTATAGGGGGTCTGCAACGATTCATAATGCGCAATCTATACAAAAGAATCGTTGAACAGCCGGCCCTCCAAACCAAGAGGCAAATCTCTTTGAATCAATATTCTTGTAATTAATTCATTGATATTCATACACGTTTATAAGCATAAAACATGTGAATATTTCTTGTTCACTTTTATAATCTATATTACTAATCTCTATAGTAAAAAAATATTTTTCAACCAGCGAATGCAACTTTTAGAAAAAAAAGTACGCACCTAGTAACGGTACGTGAAGAGATAATTGCCCAGTTCACTCCACATAGTCATAAAAAAATAAAACCGTTCATCGAACATTCATCCATTATCATCGATTGGTATTTTCATTAGAATTGTCATTATCGTCGAATCTTCAGTTAGGAGAAATGAAATTCTTAAAAACAGTTGATGAGAGTGAGACCGAGACGACCACGCTCTTTCGCGATAGCGTTTACTTTTGTTTCGACTCTTTGACCGACGTTAACGGTCATTCCTCCCATGAATTTGTTGTGTATAAGCCCAGAGGTTTCCACGCCAACATCGACGAACGCACCAAAATGTGTAATGTTTCGTACAACTCCAGTCAAAACTGTGCCAATGTTTAGATCGTCCAAACTAGTTAAACTCTCGCGGAACGTGCTTTCATCGTTCTTCGCTCTGATATCCTGTCCCTTTTCCATAGACAAACCCTTAACTATGATTTCTATGGTGTCAACGTCGGTGTTGAATTTTTTTGCCAGAGACTTGTATCCTTGATTGGTGGCGAAACGAGTTACAGAATCTATGAAATGACGTGTACCAAATTCACGTGGATTTAACGCCGCAGCTGTGACGAACTTTTTGGCAATTTCATAAGATTCTGGGTGAATCCAAGTTTGATCGAAATACTGATAAGTACCCTGGGGTATTCCGCGACCATTCGCAACTGCCGTTTCCGGTATTATTCTGATAAAACCGGCGCACTGTTCGAAGGTCTTTGGGCCAATAAGTTTTACGTTCTTCAGATCGTTTCGAGTTTTGAACGGACCCGAAGTCTTTCTCCACGCAATGATATTCTTAGCCTTCACGTCCCCCAATCCTGCAACTCTCTTGAGAAGTGCTAGCGATGCTGTGTTTACGTCCACCCCGACGAAACTTACTGATTCCATGATTACCTATTGTTATGAAAAAAAATTTCATTAGCATTGTATTTAAATGAAATTTTAGTCGGTATTTTCGCAACATTATCGGAAAGAACAGGATAAACTAGCGCCCATCCTTGATCCATTGTCGCTAATCAGAAAAATGAAAAGAATACTACTTACTTCATTCAATTTGGCGGTCAGTTGGGTTTGAGGAAGATCGTGCTGATACATGCCTACCCCCAGATGTTTCGGTTCAATTTTAACGAGTTCTGCCATCGGATCTTGGAGTCTTCTCGCTATGGAAATAGCAGAAACGACATTGACATCTAGACCGGGAAATTCCGTAGAGGCCTCTTTGCTACAGCTGTAGATTGAAGCTCCACCCTCGTCGACAATCTTGTAAACGACGCTAACAGGGTCGAAAGCGCCTTTCTTTATGAGCTGAGTAAGGAAAACTTCGGTCTCGCGACAAGCAGTACCATTTCCAAGTGCAATAACACTGCACCTGTGACGCAAAACCATACCACAGAGGGTACGTTCAGCTTCGACTTGCCGACGATCGTTCTTCTGGTCGTGTGGATATATTGTATCGGTTTCAAGGACATCGCCTTGTTCCGAAATAACGGCTAATTTACAGCCATGATGAAACCCAGGGTCAATACCAATAACAACCTTGCCCCTCAATGGTGGTGTTAGTAAAAGTTGCTTGACATTCTTTGCAAATACGTCCATGGAGTCAATCTCTGATTTCTCGGAGAGTTCTTGCCGCATTCGTCTTTTGATCAAGGGTTTTACGAATTTGCTCCAAGCGTAATCGGAGGCTGCTGTCAAGAGAGATTTGTGCAGTGGTGAAGCATTTCGAGCATAACTGTACTGCATCATGCAATGTTGCTTAAATGCATGCTCGAAAGAATCCGAGATATTGACTTTGACTTTCAGAATTTTACGTGCTTCACCACGATTAATTGCCAATACTTGATGAGACCTTATATTATTCTCGTATGCAGAAAAATTGTGATACAAGTCATACTTGCTCTCCTCTTTCTTTTCTTTGTTTGACTTTGGTTTGGCCTCATCTTTCTTACTCGCCTGTACCTTGGTCACTTCAATACTCATCTTAATCTCATTTCTGAGGGTCTTTAATTTCTGAAAGGTAGATTTATCCTTATTTATCATATCAGCGAGAATGCAGACTATGCCGTCTTTGATTTCTTCCTCGGTCTTTAGACCTGCACAATTCATTCGTCTCATCGAGAACAAAGGTGCGATTCTTTCACCATTCATTATAGCCTGTGCTGGTACATCGAGGCCCAAATCTCTTGCTCTCGAGGCAAGTGTCCCTTTTGTCACCTTAAACATGGAGTGTATTTGCTCAAGATCATTAAGAGATTTAGTACTCTGAACAAAAGCATGAATTTCGGGAGACCATTTTCCCTGGTTGTCGATTTCCTTTATTATCGCAGCAGCTTTTTGTTTAATGACTTTTGCTTTTTCATAACTGTTTTTCACAGCTCTTAATTCGTCTGCATCCATACTCTGTGTCATAGTCTTCCGATAACGTGCTATGAATGGTATCGTATTATCTTCCTTTAAAAGCTTGACAATGTTTTGGGCAATGTTCTTGCTTATTCCGTTTGTTTCTCGAATGTAATCGATCTCGGTCCATTCCACACAGCGAATGTTCGAAGTAGCAAGACGACTGAGATAGCTGTCAGCTGTATCGCTTACCTTTGGCTTGGCGTTGCTTGGAGTATTCGATGGTGGAACTACCGTTGTTTGCATCA
Organism: Tryphoninae sp. B BG-2022a; assembly: GCA_030523005.1. Taxonomy (NCBI): domain Eukaryota; kingdom Metazoa; phylum Arthropoda; class Insecta; order Hymenoptera; family Ichneumonidae; species Tryphoninae sp. B BG-2022a. Next base: position 5,109 of record JAPYZU010002725.1, read on the forward strand.
ATGGCGGAGGACTAGCCATGGACACTGGATTGACCATGGGCATTGGATTGACCATGGGTGAAGGATTCACCATGGGTGGAGGGTTGTACATGGGTGAAGGATTCACCATGGGTGGAGGGTTGTACATGAATGAAGGATTCACCATGGGCGGAGGATTAACCATTGGAAACTTATCCAACCTTGGGTAGATTCCAGTCGGGGCTTGTTGCTGGCCAGGAATTTGTTGTTGACCAAAATGTTGCGTTTGAAATTGTTGCTGCTGTCGAACATCTTTTTCCTGCCACGTAGAACGCAAATCTATCAAAATACGTTCACGTTCAAGTTCCTCCTGCAGTTTCTTTGATTTCTTTTGTTCTTCCAATTGTTTCTGTTCATACTCTTTTTCTAACAGCTTTTCACGCTGTATCTGTTTAAATATTAGTTCTTGTTCTCTGGCAAGTTCTTCTTTTTTCTGCACCTCAATCTCCCGCTTGAGAAGTTCAGCGTTTCGTTTCTCTTGTTCGACTGTCACATCACTTTTCGAACTTTGGGCTCCCATTGTATTGTTTTTCGAACCTGGCTTCTTTCTCTTGCGATCACAACTTACCGCGACGCGACTCTTCACGACTTTGGGCTTGGTTTTGCCCGATCGCTTATTAACACCGTCTGATATTACATGGGATTCCCCCTTTCGTTTCAAACCTTTTGCGCGTCCACGAACGGTTAAACCGGGACTTGTAGCACTCGAACGCGATGTTGCATTGTTTGGTCGACTGGTCACGTGATTACTCGGAACGATAACACAATCATTGTCGGCTGCTTCATCGCTGTCGGTGTCCGAGACTTCAACGATAGCTTGGCGTACACATTTGCGCTTCGCCATTCTAATATAATTTAGGTTGTCACTCCGATTTCCTCAGTGTGGGTGTCCTTGACAGGAGAGGATACTACCACGTACTCGTTGTTATCGCAATCTCCCAGCAATAACATCAATTATGTATCCACCGGTGTGGGGAATACTACCATTCTGTCATTAATTGCAGAGTGGTAAATGGTAGCGATTTTTATAAACTCTTGCTCGTGCGTCTTATCAGGGTACACTTGACATTGTGTAATAATTATGAGCAGAATTCAACAGTTGTTTCGTTTAGCCGTTAAACATTCAACTCGAAATGAAATCCTCACGTTCGATATTTACAGCCATGAAACACAACTAATTCGATGAATGGCGAGGCTGTTTTGCAGGAGTAAGATATGTGTTAGCAAGTGTGTGCTTTGGCGATCGCAATGATACTCTGTGAAGTTAGCTGAGTCTGTTTACTGTTTCGCGTATCTATCGCTTGAACAGGTGTCAGTAATTCTTAAATGTATACTATTTTTTTTAACTAAAATGGCAATCTATCTACCATAAGTAATCCGCTAGTACGTCCCATGATGCACGTTAGTTTAGATCCATATTATCGTATACTTGGAAATAGAACTAATAGCGGTTATATTCGCAGTCATTGAAAATGTTCTACGCAAATTCTTCATGAAGTTAGCCGAAACGTAATAACTTTCAAACATATTTATTTTCAGTAGTTGGCTGGTCGAGTGTCCCGATGCAAGGCTGATGTCATTTAATTCTTTCATTAAAAAACGCTACTTGGTCTTTTTCAAATGAAAAAAATTCATTATCAGTACGGACTATTCGTATGCTATAATCTGAGAAGATAACACCGTGTGGACGTTACGATATTTCTACTCGCATCTGTAGCTCAGAAACAAAATGGCATAAGTGAAATACGAAGCTCGTATTATATTCTGACCGAATATTTGTCAAGTCGAATATAACACACGTAATATCAACGGTGTCGAAAGTTTACCGGCGATTAAAAACTGTCATAACAATATCGAGAAACAGATGAGCAGGCTGAAGAACGTTACGACAAAGGTGTCGTTTCTACGAGCATTGTTCTTCATCACAGTACGTTTGATCCAGCTCATGTAGTGATCGACCCGACAGTAAACACCGGGTGAACGAGGTGCAGCGCAACCAAATCCCCATGAAACAATGCCAACGACAACGCCGTTGCACATTAAAGGTCCGCCGCTGTCACCCTTCAATAGACCATGAAAATTACGACATTAACAAGTCGCTTCATGAATTCCCTAAAATGGACGTATAGTCTGCAACATGCGATGCAGACATAGTCAAATTCTACAATAACGAAATTGTCTAGCGGTGAATTTATGATGGCTTCAATCGTAATTGGATTCGATGAAAATGATACCTGACAAGCATCCACACCACCTTCTTCCAAACCAGCGCATAGCTGTGCAATGTGCAGTTGTTGGATAAGGTAGTGACTGCACTTATCGGCCGGTATCAACGGTACGTTAACGTGCTGCAAGATGTCGCTAGTCACCTGTAATAAAATTATATTTTTCGTTCTAGCAATCGAGTTTCAACACCCAAGGATAACTTCGTATTACATCGCCTTATAGCACAATAACAGTATCTTTATCTCGAAGAGGAGCGCACAATATCGTGTACGTGGGAAAAAACTGATATACGCAATATGCAAGGTGTTAGGTAACTATCTGGTCATGGAAAATACCTAGCTACTTGGCGTCGGTACAAAATGGTTAAATTGCCCTGCGACAACATCGGCCAAGATGTTAATTCGCCATATATAATTGGTATAGTATATTTTCAATAAATAATACGCAAAGCTATTGTCCTTTACGTATTCGTCGCATAGAAAACTATATACAGTCTATAAATGAAACTCTCCTAAAAACCTGAATATTTTTGCATATCAATTTGTTCCATGCAGTATTGACAACAAGTTCATGAAGAAAACACATACGGTACTCGACTCGGACGTTTTGCCCCATCCGACGACTGTGCACGTTTGATTTTTCCTCGATATTAGCTCGCTATCGTAGTCTATAGGCAACGGTGCATAACTAACGTACGGCGTGATGCGCAAAGGTTTTGCGGTCTGCGAATGAATGAGAAAGACCAAGACAGTCGATTTACAGAAAGGTTTTTGTTAGAAAATACTTTTGTAAGTGATGGATCGGGAGCAACGAGCAAAGATCGAAGGCACATTGTGATCGAAAACGCGTTGAGACGATGTAATACTGTTTTTTAACGTTTTCTTTATGTTCCAGATTTTCGTTTAAAAAAGTCTCGCTTCTCGTATCACATTGGGCGTCGGACTCCTTAAACTCCTAACTCAGATGTAAAAATTTGAGACCCTGTAGAGTCCTATGTCGTGGGCCATGGTACCATAGTTAAAAGATGGATGTGGGAGTACATCGTCCGTTACCACTATTTGCCACGTTGGTGAATACCACAGATTCGAACTTCCGGCCAGAATTAGATAGAATCTTGGATTTTCCGGTAGCCAACGTTGTCCGTTGAATCTAACGGCGTACATCGATTATATTATCGTCATTGGCGATACGTTTTGTGACGAGTCACGTTGGATGAGACGACTGGGTTTTTTTCTTATTCCTTTTATTTTACGTTTACCTGACCATGCAGTGAGCTGCGGAAAGGACGAATCTGGGCATTATGTAAGATCCTCCACAGTGGTGTTTGCTACCGAGACGCCATTGAATGGAAACCTGCGGGAAACGAAGAGAAGAACAAATATCTCTGCAACATTTGATTTTGTTTTTTTCTTAAAACTTGTAACTAACCGCGAAAGGATAAGCCTTGATGTTGGCAGGTGTGCCACCAACGATTCGCGTGGACATTGCGAACTTTTTATCGTTAACATTTTTCCCCACAGGCTGTCCGTGGGAGGTTGTATCGTGTGTACTGTCTACGAATGTTAAAATTTGGCAGATCAACGCGATATTGATAATCATTATCCTGATCATCGAAGCTTCTTGAAGACCATGATCTTTCGACTTATCGTCGCCTCGAAAATAATAATCCCAATCATCAACGGTTAGCTTCATTCGATGGTCTTTCAATTTTTTATTTTTTGTTTTTTTTTCGCCTTACTTCGAAATTCCACGTTCTCTAATTGTAAGCTGAAATATTTCGATCCTTTACTTTTAACAGGGGAGGTCCAGTTGAAATTTACAAAAAATCGATTTTTTTCATTTTCTAAAAGTACAATATCTTAGGAGTATTTTCCGACTAATCGTATTTCAATCGCATCATTATTCCCCGAAATACATAACTTTGAAGGAAGCCATGTTAGAGCCATACAAAGTAAGTAGGTAAAACTTTAAACTCATTTTTCTCGAAACAATGTTTTCGAAGTCGGTGATCACTGTAACTCGAGAACTGCTTTACCGATCGGGTTGAACTTAATATCACTTCTTCTATATATATAGCTGTACACCGGATGAACGAAGAATTTTTTATTTGGACAATTACTTTTATTTATAGTAAAAAATGTAAGTGAAACTTTGGTCAAAACAACATTTGTGATTTTCAACGTCCGCCATTTTGTGAAAAATGAACATTTTTCAAAATCCTTCGTTCAACCGAAGCATCGTATCATTAAATAAAGATCCCCCCGCCCCTCTGTTTTGTTGGTTTCAGATAATGTGTTGCAGCGCGGTTGTGATTACCGCAAAATTTGTTTTTTTTGTGCAGCGTCTTCGGCCGTTGATATATAACCGCTTATTTTTAAATATATTTATTTTAAAAAATTAAAATTTTTACACTCAATATATATCTTTTATACGAAAGAATTTTTTTATCAATTATTTTATCGTTTGGCAAAAAAAGAAATCGGAAAAAGGCCTTTTTTACCTTTCCAACTGGACCTCGCTCCTTAATGAAAAAATCATACGGCATGATTGTTTGGTCTTTTATTCTTCTGCTTCTTACAATATGACAGTATAGTACACATTATTTATTCTATAGCAATTGACTTCTTTTTATTAAGGAATGATCGGATGCATCGCATGTAATATGCACCCTATAACCAGTTGTGCGAAACCTCTGGCTAGAGTTGACGCCGAAATCGGCACGAGGGATATTTCCACTGTAATTGAAACAAAATAATCCTAACGTTAACATTTCTTTCTAATTACGATTATTCATCATTTCGAACCGTTTAAAACCCATTGACATTAAAAAACTGCCATTTACACAAAAATCACATTGAAGCAATTTGCCAATTAAAATGATATCGTCAAAGGCGATATTTACCTTCCATAGTCTGTATTCTAATATCAGCATACTGCTCATGATGAGTCAGAAAATTTGGTATAGTTGATTGACAGCGCATCTCGAGACGTCCATTATCACCTGCATGTAGTTGGGACACCTCGATTGATAGTTTAGTAACAGCTGACATCAGATTCCCGTCGTGATAACGATGCGGAAATGACGTGATTAGACCAATGTCCACCTGTATTATTTTTCAATTACATCGTCTTACAAAGATAAGATACGAAAATGAAAATAAACTAGTTTGGCATCGAGACCATCATTAAAAAAATGTTACCTCATTTCCGTTGATGAACCATGTCAGATGAGGAACAGGATGAGCGGGAGCCGAGGTACAATTTGCCTCGAGAATCTCTCCCGGAAAGTATTTATCCTTCTCGAAAGATATGTGTGGCTTATGCGATTGAGGTACTAAAGCGAGAGAAAATGCAATTGAGGATACGTTAATTCTTTAAAGAAAATCGCTGAAATTTTGTTTATAGCGTTTTGCGTCCATTATCATCGCGAGAAACAGAACTCACCTATCACCTGTAGTTTCGTCGTGTTGGAATTCTTAGTGAATATCGACGGCGTGGCAGTTACGACCACGCACGAATACAAACCAGTCGCTGCGAAACGGACAGAGTTCAGTGTGATTGTCTTGCCGTCCGGCGAAGGCTGAAGAATATAAAAGTATAACGGAATATCAGATATTCCATTAAAGGAAATGTCGCAAGCTGCACCTCGTATTTAACGCCCGATGCTGTTAACACGTAAAATCACGTCTTTACCAAAAACTACCAATTCAAATAATATCGTTCGTAAAATAAAACTTTCCTTAATCTTCGACAATCGTGAGATATAAATTTGTACACGGTAAAACTAAATTGTACTTTGACCCTAAGATCGCTAAAAAGGAAAAAAAAGGTCACGAGAATATCAGATTTTTGAGGATTTATTCGTTAATGTTCTTTGTGAAATAAATAATTCAATTATTATAGACGAGAAATAAAAAATCGCGTTTACATTATCGTTGTATTATATTATCGTCTTAATTTCTTATCTATTGTCTGGAACAGGATGGCTCAGCTATGAATGTAGCAAGCCATTCAGCTTCACTGTCCTCGAATCGATAATGCAAGTATGTACATGTATATACATATGCACGTATACATATATGTATATACACACAGAATGTGAAAGCAATGAGATTTTCATATACCTCAAAGTCGACCCCGGGTAGGGGAGTTTTTTGCAACGGATCCGTACGGCCCTTTACATATTGGAGAATCTTCTTATCGTCCTTTAAAAATTCAATCTTGTGAAGATCGTCCGGTGCGACGTTATGGTTGCATATTAGAGTCGCCGAGTCGTTATACTTTACGTAACTCGGTGCAATGAGTTGCACCACGTGTTCCGCGTGAGTCGCATCTGGTCCATCGTAATCATTCACATACAAAAAGAAACTAATCTGAGACATCGCAAACGTATCTTGCAAGCTGCTACTTTGAGTAGCGATGTATGTACACAATATTTCTTGTATATAAACAACAAAAAATAACTATTCCCAATATAAATGTAATCTCCATTAACGATTTATCGCATATTATTTCAATACTCAATAATAGCAATGATTGAATTTCATTAAAAAGCAATTTCATCGAAAACGTATTTCGCGTCTTTCACCGCTACAAGATTATCCGATCGTACGAAATTCGAGGATAAAACCTGTGCTTATCGCAAGGTTCTCGAAAAGTAATTAAAAACGTATAAGTACGTCGCGAAAGAATAAACGGCCGCGTCTTCGATATCTCGTTAATAAATTAGATTCCGGCGAGGAGTTTCGATCGATAATAAATAAATTGGTGCAAGACGTAGCAATATTTCGAATCGTCGATACATTTGGTGTGAGGAACGAGCTTTATTTCACCGTATATACGTCATATATATGTACGTATAGCTTAAACGCATATACCTACTGACACATAGACGCATATATATATATATATATATATATATATATATATATATACATATAGGTATATAGGTATATAAGTATATCTAAATGTCTCGCAGGGTATACCCTGTTGCTGGGAGGCGTAACTGTATCGATCAGTGGTAGCGCGTGTCCTTCCGCACGATGAACAGAAATATTATCGGCAACTTTAACTCGAATTATCGTGTTATACTTTTGGGGTAGTAAGAAAGAAAAAAAAAATAATCCGGCGTGCCGTTCGAGAAAGACTTAAAGCTGCGATTGAGAAGCGCCGGTAACAAGCGGAGAATCAAAAAAAAATACAGAAGCGATTATTGAGAGGACGGCGGTGGCTTTTCTCAGGAAATTAAAAAGGACGACAATGCGATATGAACAGTCTGAAAGATGAATAAAACCAATAATAATTGACGA
>JAPYZU010002726.1:0-12764 GCA_030523005.1 Tryphoninae sp. B BG-2022a
ATCAGAATCGACTCAACTACGAAATTGTAAACATCTTAAATTAACAAATCTCCGACGTTGTGTAAAATCATTCTAAGTCCGATTTTTGTGTTGTAATTCTAAAGTACAAATTCCAAATTTGAATAAAGTGCAGTTGTTATTGTTAATTGTATGAGAAGTGTTGGTGTTGAAATTAATAATAACCTTCCCAAGATAAAATACATCTTCTCGGTGCAATCGAGGACTTTTGGGAAAACATCATTGACCAACAATACGTCTTCGAAGAGGAATCATCCTCGACGATTAATCATAAATCGTTGAGTTGGTACATTGAGCACAAGTGTAAGTCCAAGGCGGCGAGCTCACGTCCAGCCGAATAGCGCAATCTAATTCAAATATCGCGCGCACATCGAATTATCGACAGAGCTCCAAATTCTCTCCACCTTGGGACGTAACACCCCCTCCATATTTCTGTATAAAAGTTACAGCCCTACGTATCTACTTCTTTCATCTAACTTCGACATTTTGACAAAAATATACGCAACAACACTTAAAAAATTAACAAAAAACTACAAGGTACCGTCATTATTGTCACACAACAGAAATGAAATAAATCCTAAACTATGAATATTATTTTATTTATAATAAATACAAAAATACAAAGTTTTTATGTCGACTTCTTTGCTTCCGGGTTATGTATACATTTAATTCACGCGTTGAGTTATTGATCATTGATAGTCGGTAGTTTTTGCATGAATAATCAATCGGGTGACTAGTTTCATTACTTCTAGTTTTAATTCTTCGTCTTGAAAGCTTCGTAGCAAACTTCTCATGAATGTTAAATATCCGTCGACAGAGTTCGGAATTGAGTTTGTCAAAGGCGTGTTTAGAGCGATAGGTTCTTTCATTGAATTTAGTTAAGTTCTTTATGACGGTAGAAAATTCGCCTTTATCGTCCAATCGAAGATACTCAATCAAAACGTTTATTTGGTCCGAGAACTACATTCCAGTCATTTTTTAAATTGAATATAGCGCCAGAAAATGCCGACGCGCAAGAAATCCATCACGAAAACTAGTACATGTTCTTTCTGTTTTCTATCACCGAAATTCAGTACGCGGCCACATAGCGGAGACATCGCTGACATCATTTTCTCGCAGCACTGCCATCGGAGCAGCAAAACAAGCACCGTGTGCGCCGAGCTTTATATAAAGTATTGCTAATATTAATGGCAATTGAAATAGAATTTCACGTTGAAAATGTCCGCACAAGGTTTCCCTTTTTGTGAGAAATAAGTATAAACACGTAAGAATGTCTTTATATGTGGTAATATTGAAATATTGAAAGGAACATTTACAACGCTAACTTTGCGGATATCTCAGCGTTCCCTAGTTTCATGTTTCAAAACTGGCGGCGCTATTGCCGTTTTCCCAGATCTAAAATGCAGCAAATAAAAAACAAATTGATCGCATTTTTTGAGAGCTATGTAAAGTTAGCCCGCCGATTTTGAATGTGCATTTTTTTTTAATTTATAACGATTGTTTGTCGTTTGTTTGTGATTGTTTGATTAATTAAAACATTTGTTTGATCATACTTTTTATCAAACAAATAAAACAAAAATGAGCGTTAAGTTAGCCGCGAATTTTTGAAATTTTGTCTAATTTCATTTTTTTAAACGCCAATCGATTCGCAATCGTTTCTTGGAAACAGATAATATAATTCGAACGTTTGTTTGATCGTTGTTTTTCCAAAAAATCAATAAATAAAATATTGGTTTGTCGTAGCTTTCACACTAGATTCTGGCTTGACTAGACTTAATATGTGTCGCGTACATGTAAGAATATAATCTACCATTCATGTTGCGACACGGGATTACTTGATCAAGTTTACAAGATTTTGTTAACTTTGGAAATCCTGGCCTTCGATAGCTGAGTGCATCTCATGTTGCACCTTCGCAATTGTATGGTAAGACAAAAGCCGGAATCTAGTGTGAAAGCTACAACGAACCAATATTTTCTTTAATGATTTTTTTGGAAAAACAACGATCAAACAAACGTTCGAATTATATTATTTCTTTCCAACAAACGATTGCGTATCGATTGCCGTTTGACAAAATCAAATTAGACAAAATTTCAAAAATTTGCGGCTATCTTAACGCTTATTTTTGTTTTATTTGTTTGATAAAAAATATGATCAAACAAACGTTTTAATTAATCAAACAATCACAAACAAACGAAAAACAATCGTTATAAATTTAAAAAAGATGCAAAAGTCAAAATTGAGGGGCTAACTTTACATGCTTTTTCTGAGCCCGGAAAAGATCCCGTTCATACTCGGATGACTTAGGAATCGTCAAGTTAGTATTTGTTACGAAATTGTTTAATAAGTTTTTTTTTAAATAATTGTGACCACTAGATATATTCTTGATGAGCAAATTACGAGGAATAATTTATTAAGATTGTTTCTAGTTTGGCACTAGCTTATCTCATCTATGATTTGTCCAAAAAATGGACAGGTCGCAGTGCCGATAAAGCAGAGCTGTTATGTTCAAAGGAGTACTAATCAACGGCTCTGCATTATCTCCGTTTGGTAACATAGAAAACCACATTGTTATTAGTTAGGAATGTTATGTCATGAAAACTCATATCAAGTTCAGGAAACGTCCGTCGGTGATACTCGTACAAGTTCCCAAAGTTGCTGTATCTCAGATGGAGATGGAGTACTTAGGATCTACCAGCAGGATCATGGTAAACTTCATTAAGTTCACTTCGCACGGTCCACGCGAGTGAGAACGGGTACAAATTTCCTAAAGTTAGAATAAGAAGACTAAAAGCATAGTAAACTGCCTGGTAGTATTTCTTTAATGCCTTTTTTATTGGCGACATTACGGTGTCGTTTAAGCAATCGGTTGTGGGCCCATTTAGACGTTACGGACCAATTTAACCGTGGGTGATATGAGCGTAAACGTCGAGATCACACAAGGACCGAGTGCGGACAATGTCAAAGAGGCGGAAATACTGAAAGCGATCGCAAATGAATTCTTCAAAAGTAGGTTTATCAAATTATTAATCGAATCTCTACTTTTTATAACGCTCAAGTTATGAGAATGTGCTCGGTCCACACTGTCGCTTACGATACGAACGAGCGTGCCTCTGTTGAGAACAGTCACGTGCGTTTTTGAGCTAACCAAACTATTGACGTCTCTGCTCGTCTACGGAAATAGAAACGGATGATATTTCTAACTGTTGAAATCAATGATGAAAAGCTTAGCGTTTTATTTGAAATGGCCATGTCAACGACTGATTGTTCGAATCCTCCCTTGTTGTTCGCCCAACGTGTCTGTTCCCATCTCTGTCATCGCTTCATTCATGGAATACCTCACATTGTTGTAAACGAATTAAACAAATTTTCACAAAAGAAGAATGAGAGATGCGCCCTTTTTTATTAACTCATAACATGTGTATTTATTCACAGAACAAGATTACAACAAAGCCATAGAGTTATATACCAAAGCCATAGGATTGAATCCAATGGTAGCAGTTTACTATGGAAATCGAAGTTTTGCTTATCTCAAAACCGAATTGTTCGGTTATGCGCTGGCTGATGCGTCGCAGGCCATAGACTTGGACAAAAATTATGTTAAAGGTTACTATAGACGAGCCGCGGCTCATATGTCACTCGGTAAATTTAAACTTGCCCTCAAGGATTTTGAGACTGTTACAAAAGCCAGACCAAATGATAAGGATGCCAAGATGAAATATCAGGAATGCAACAAGATAGTAAAAAAATTAGCCTTTGAAAAGGCTATATGCGTTGAAGAAAATAAAAAAAATATCGCCGATACAATCAATTTAGATGCAATGGGTATGATGCAACGATTTTTGTACAAATTCACTGTAAATAAATATAAAGTACGGACGAAGATTTGTTCATTGATATTGCAAATATGACATTATGCTTTCAGCGATCGAGGAAGAATACACTGGCCCCAAGCTCGTGGATGGTAAAATAACTATTGAATTCATGCAGGATTTACTACAATGGTACAAAGAGGAGAAAAAATTACATAGAAAATATGCTTACAAAATCTTGTTGGATGTTAAAACATGGTTCATGGCACAGCCTAGTCTAGTTAACATTCACGTACCAGAGAACAAAGAATTCACAATTTGTGGTGATATACATGGTCAGTTCTACGATCTGCTCAACATATTCACGCTCAATGGTTTGCCATCTGAGACTAATCCTTATGTATCCTTTTTTTGCTTCATACAACTTTCATTGAATTTTCTTTGCCAATATAATATACCTGAATACTCTGTATTTCTTAACAAAATGTCATATCGTATAGCTTTTCAATGGAGATTTTGTTGATCGAGGATCCTTTTCGGTCGAATGTATATTTACATTATTTGGATTTAAGTTGTTATATCCAGAATATTTCTTCATGTCAAGAGGTGAGTATCAACTTTGGGTCGATAATTAATAGGTATCAGTGAACTGCAGTATGAATACATGCTGTAGAGAGCTTGGTCGACAATTAATGTACTTTCTTGAAGTACTTTTGCACTTATACAATAACATATAGAAAATGTTCTTGCTAAGAGATTCATATGACCATCCCAGCTTTCAAAATATTGTTATCAAAGAGTTCGCAAAAAAAAACGATTCATATTTTTGTTCGTTGTTTATTTCACAAAATGTGTGCTGTATACATCAAAAATGAAAAAATGGAAATCGAACATGTTCATGGTTACTGGAACATAGGTATAATGTTTGAGCACACATAGCATAGTGCCTTTTTTGTGTTGTTTCACACATTGATCATCAATATTGCTGAATAATGATTAAAAATTGATTAGATATTTCCTATTTTGATTAACAACTAATGCCAGGAATTCAAAAGTTCAAAATTCCATATTTCTATAACTCCCGACTGTCAATTATTAGTTTTGATGTTTTTACGAAAACATTCGGGATAATAATATGTTTTGACTCAGTGCTATAAAATGCATGAAATCTGTTTCCTGCAAAATGCTAAATAACATAGAAGTTTTTAATTGTATAGAATATACAAATTTCAGTGGATATACGTTATAGATTAAGAGTCGACGAATTCCTTAAATTTAATATCACAGATTTTATGAAAATAAGATGACCTTGTAAGGCTGGAGTGTTAGTACTGATATATATTTAATTCTAAATGCACCCACATACACGCAGGTAATCACGAGTCTGCAACGATGAACCATATGTATGGTTTTGATGGGGAAGTAAAGACAAAGTACACAGCTCAGATGGCCGATCTATTTACCGAAGTGTATAATTGGTTGCCTCTCGCTCATTGTATCAATCGTCGAGTTCTTGTGAGTTGAAACCAATGTCTATAATATTAGCCAATATAATAATGTCTTCTGATAAAGGTACATGTAGTTTAGTTTCATTATTTCTTTCTTTTCTTATGTCATCAGGTAATGCACGGGGGTCTATTCTCGAGGGACGATGTTACCTTGGATGAGATTCGTGACATAGATAGAAACAGACAACCACCAGACGAAGGTGTCATGTGCGAACTTTTGTGGTCCGATCCCCAACCTCAGCTTGGCAGAGCACCGAGCAAACGCGGCGTTGGCGTTCAATTCGGTCCGGATGTAACGCAAACCTTTCTCAAGTTAAATGAACTCGATTACATAGTGAGGAGCCATGAGGTGAAGAACGACGGCTACGAGGTTGGACACGGTGGCAAATGCATCACTGTATTCTCGGCGCCAAATTATTGGTTCGTATACGTTTACATTTTTAATCGATGCTCCATTCTGAAAAAACTATTTTCACATAGAGTTGAATGGTTTCTCCTTCTTTTCCCCCCATTAACGCAGACCCACGAGCGAGTGAAGTTGTAACTATTTATTCCAACGAAAAAATAATGTAAAAGTTTTTACTTTTGCTTTCAAAAGAAATGCAAATGTCAATTTGCACCTTCAAACAAGTGACACACAATCTTCAATTCTCGTCCTTTTCAAGAAGATCGTCGAATATTATTTCGACTCGCTCTTCACTAACATCTTAATTTTTCTTTATTCTTTCCGTCTAAACTCAATACCAATCATGCTATGTCCCACATGTCAGCTAAACTCTTGCTGAGAGTTGTTAGCTCTTAATTTGTGGAACTCGCTGAAGCATTTGCATTTTTGACGGATAAAAAAACATATGCTCAGAAATTTTATTAATTGTACACGGTATTTTGATGGGTAATGAATGTTTATTGGTCCATCATATAAAAAACAGCCGGAACTGCTTCTTTGTTTAATGCGATTTTTGCAATACACATAACACCACTATTTTTAACTCTTTCATTATGGATCCATAATCATATTGATGCGGTACTGATTTAAGAACCAAACGTTCTACATTCTGCCTATTAGCTTGCTACATGGGTGCCAATGAGCTAAAAAAAAAGGGTAACCCAAGTGTCTCTTAAAAGAATTGGAACAACAATATTTTATAATTAGTACAGCCTATGTGTATTGGAAGTATGATTGGCATCGTGAAAATTTCATTATTTTTCGTTAGATTTTGTAATGTCCAAAAATTATTCTTGCTTGCAGTGATACCATGGGTAACCGAGGTGCCTTTATTAGACTCAACGGCAAAGACATGATACCCTACTTCACGACCTACGACGCAGTTGTGAGTAATCATTTTACGCATTCCAAACAGTGCGAATTGTGTTTAAATATTTATTTTAATAAACAAAATTATAACGATATTCAAATTTTGCATGTTTTACAGCCCCATCCAAACATAAGGCCAATGGTGTATGCTAATGCTCTACTAAAGTTCATGTGCTAGTGACGACAGCCTAAATATAATAATTCATTGAATACAAAAATGGAGAACAGAAATACGATGATTAAAGGTAACATGATATCGGTTAGTCGAACGAAGAGGAGCGTGTGCGTTATGATATATTTGATACAAACACAATGGAGGGAGAGACGATGAACAACTGGCAATGCTTGGAAATTATCGTCGCACCGATATGAAGATCATATTATCATTAGAAAATAATGAAACAATTTATTGTATCCTGAAAATACGTAATTCATGCGACTCGAGTCGAGTATGAATTCGGGTATATGAGGAAACGATAGAATTATATGAGGAAATTAGTGTCAAAGAAGACTAAATATAGTTTAAAAGTCGATTTTCTTTCCTCTCTTCGACAGTTTTGGAAGAGCACGATGTAAAGTGTCAAACTCCGAGTGTATGCCATCCGATCAATTACGCAAGCCCTCGGAGCGCAGACCGTCTCGACCTCTACTCATCTGAATTGATTCATCGTTGGTCGCAAACAACTAACTATGAATTCTGCGTACGAGAGCTTAGAACATTTTTCCCCTCCCGATTAAAGTTCCAGCCTACGAACGAGAACTAACAAGAACGATGCTGTTCCCTGTTTGGAACACACACACACACGTGTGTGTGCGCACAAACGCATATATATATATATATATATATATATACATACGCACGCTGTGTGTGAGTGTATGTGTGTATCCGCCCCGTCATCCGATCGTGTCGCGATGTTAGCGACAGTACTTTTATACAAAGAAATAAACAAATAATCTTTGCTACTATCAGCAAGCTTGATTCGATCTACCGTATTGTTTTTTGTTAACAATAAATGATATTTATAATGTACATGTACATATGTATACCCATAGTATACATTTACATTCTTTATTCAATATATTTTTTTCGAAATTCTATCAATAGTGAAGTAGGGCTATGAAACATAAAGTCAAATCGTTCAATTTCAAACTATTATTGTCTTGGTAGGTATATATAATCTTTGTGCAAGAAAAATGAAAGCGGAGGTATTCACGGACCTATTTCTAAGATATGCCCGTTGATAAAATGTAAAATTGCACAATAGAATTGTATTACCCATTACAATTTAATACCGCGGTATCGCCCAAGCCATTGGACGGTTAACATTTACGAGACCGATTGGAGAAACTTTTTTCCTGTGGCTGATGCCGATTTTGCGTTTTGCAATTTATTTTCCGTTTTTCATCGTTCAATGAAATATTCATACAATATGGAGAATGAAAATAATTTTTTTAACAATCGCGATTATAATGTATATATTGCTTACTCATAGTTTTTGCTCGTCTCTATGGGTTATGAATTCAATCCATTTTATTGTGTTGGGAATGTTCGATAGTAACTGTGAGTACCGTCACAATGCTAATGTATCATTACCGCCTGAGCGTTTCATGGAAGTTTGTTCGAAGTGTTGGCTTATTTTCTTTAATTACAACAGAAGAACTAATTGGTTTTCAGCCCTGACTTTTTCGAGAGCATGAAGTATTTAAGAAGTTCAAAAGTTCATAAAATATGAATGCTTTAATAGGTTTTAGCTAATCCAATACCACAGATTACTCTTTTTCCACCGTTGAGATAAACGATAGTTGTAAATCTACACAATATCGGATAATTACACTCGGTTGCCGAAACATTTACATGTTCAGAAGTGTCTCACTTCATAAAATTTCAATGATTCGATAGATTCTATAGAAACGAAACATGATTATAGTCTAGTCTAATAATCTATAGATTATAAACTACTTACAAGGAACATCACTTAGGTGTCCCCCTCCGATTTTATTGACATTTTGGTATGTGGTGGAGTATCGAAAACTAATCGACACGTATTTTTTTTTTATCGGCGGAAAAACAGTTTTAGGGGATGAAATATACCCCACAAAAATGTGGGTTTTTTCATTTTTCGGCGATAACTTTTTAACGGTACAAGATATTTAAAAATTTGTTATTGCATCAACCCTTATTTTGTTACGTACATATACATTAGAGACGAGAGCCATACAAATAACAATAAATTTCATATTGTTTATTGCAAAATTCTAATATTTTCATACCTATGAGAGTTATACCTCCGAGAATTTTTAATCGATTGAGATGTACATTTGTATATACGTGGAGGATGGGAAATTAACGAATACATGTTTTTTTGTTTTTCCGATATCTCGCAATTAAGTGGTTGTAACTACCCTTCGATTTTTGAGGTAAGAGCAGCGTATACTCAGCTAGCATTATGGAATTCCACGGTAAATTCACGTCATTATTGACATTTGTGTGCATGTTTTTAAATACCCCCCCCCCTTTTAAAAATTAAGGGGCGAACCACCCTTGTATTTATCTTTCCCCCATCCTCTATGAGAACGAGGTGAATCTAATTGAAGGAAACCTGTTCTGTTTTGATGGTAACACAAAAATCTAGTCGGGGTGTTTTTGCATTTTTTCCAAATAGCAACCTTAAGAGGGTAAACTACCCTCTAACCAAACTTTCCCACCGGGGCCGTCTTTTCCCATTTAACACGTTTTGGCCGATTCAAAATATTGCGAACAGCTCCGAACCGACGTTTCCTCATGTTGCGAACTCAATATGAGACCCTGATCGTGAGAGGGTAATCGAACCCCTCTCTATATTGCTTTTCATTGGCGATTTAAAACGTTGCCACGCTATTTTGATGAATGTGGATATGGACACCTGTGGATATTTCGCATTAGTCTCTAATGGATTAATCTTTATTAATTTCTAATTGGTATTTTGCATTAATTTGAACAGAGCCGGGCAAGGGGGGCGGCGAGATCTGCCTCTTATTCCTCCCTTTTCTAATGTTTATCAGAAACATATTTTCTATACGCGCATGGATATATAGTTTTTCTACTTACATTCTTTAATGAGATAATTTTTTTTCGTTTAAAGAAAAAAATGCATACATAGAGATGCATTCCCGGTGTTTATATTAGACGGTTTGCGGAGTTATGGCTGAGTGATCTGAGTCGCGCAAATTCCACAAGAATGACGCAACGAAAATGAGTGATCCCGTGAGGGTAAGCCCTTCCCCTTAACAGACAGGTGAGAGGGAAGAGTGCGAACGTCGCCTTCGGTCTCTCTTTACAAGAGGAGTGGGAAGCGAGTCTCCCACTGTATCATACATTAGGGTGCCTCTTATTTACTCTTGGTGAAAATTTTCTGCCGGCTTTTTTTGCGCTGCCCCCCATTTTGGTTCCATTTTGTGAAAAAATAATCTGGGTAAAATGTCAGCTCAATCGGATAAAGGGAAAGGATGCCTCCAGGATCTTGAAAACAAAAATATCTGAAAATTTCGGAAAATATCAATTTATTTTAATTATTTTGTGAAATAGTAATTATATGCAAACGAATCATTATACAAAAGTTATAGATCTATTAAAAATGCACCTATTATTATTTATCACTTTTTCTCGTACGACTAACGATTTCCGAGAAAAGATAATGCCATGAATCAAGTTACCCCAGAACATTATAATATAGTTACTAATTAGTCTACTAATAAATTCATGATATGAATTATGGTACTTGAGTCTTGAAGTTGTCGCATTAGCTTTCTTTGATACAAATTTGTTATTTGAATCAATAATAAAAATGATAAATGCTTTGAATCGTGAAACAGAATCATTAAACAAAAATAAGAAGCAAATAAAGGTACAAATCGATACCATGTCAGAAATTGTTAACAACGGAATTGAATAATTCGTTTGCACCGAAACTAGAGGATTTTTCAAAAGATTTGACTTGAATGATGAATTTCTTAAGACAGATTCGTTTGACGTGGCATAAAAATGAAAGTTTCGTAAAAGGTCTCAAATTAGTAAATAAATTGAAAGTCGTAAATAATTTGGCTGAGAGAGGGTTCAAGCTTATGGCAGTTTATAATAAATTGTTTATTAGAAATGAGAAACCGAAACAGTATGTGATTCAGATTGTGAGTGATTATCGCCGAAAGTTTCCAAGTTATATAAAAAAGAGACTGTATCTTAGCGTCGAGATTTGTAGTAGAAAGAAATGATTTTCACATTTTTCCTATTTCGGAAATCGTTAGTCGTACGAGAAAAAGTTATAAATGATAATACGCGCATTTTTAATAGATCTAGAACTTTTGTATGACACTTTTTTGCATATAATTAATATTTCGTAAGATAAACAAATACAATTAGTTTTGTCTGTAAATTTATGATTTTTTTTTATCTTCAAGATTCTGGCAGCACCCTTTCACTTTATCCGATTGACCTGAAATTGCACACAGATTATTTTTTATAAAACAGAACCAAACTGGGGAGTAATGCGAAAAAAATTCCAACTTTGAAAATAAGAGCCACCGTAATCATACATACTTTACGCACATGCGCAGAGTGCCGTGCACCCAACTAGCAGTTTGTTGAAAGAGAGAGAGAATCATTTCTACTCTCTTCGTTGCATACGGCAGAGACACTCTTTGCGCATGCGCCTGGCATATTGTATTAGTGCATAGCGTAAGAAACTAGTAGACGTAGAAAAATATTTCACTTCTAATGCGAAGCGTTCCACGCACCCTTTTTTTTATTATGGCAGCTCCAGGCTCACGCCGCGACTTCGCGGGCGCACCTTCACGCAGTGAAAACGCGCGAAATGCGTGAACTCCGTGCGAAACAAACGACTGTCAACACTCACAATGTTCACAGTCGTCTTCAGCCACCGGTCACTGGCATGAACTTTGAGTGTGGATATCATTTACACGTCTGTTCACGGCATTCATCTCTGTTCGCGCCGTGTTTCCGCTCGGAACGGGCTTTTGTAAATTCACACCGTCGCAGTCTGAGGTTGCATTGGTGGCGGGAAAACGTGCGCATTTTGTCAAATACAAATAACGTACGTCTGTCAAGAGCGTTGATAAGTCTAGCAGAGATGAGTAGGAAGATCAGCAACGCACGACAAAAGTTGAAACTTGGGGAATTTGTTCTGCGACATCTGGGTGGCCAAAGCGCCAACTAGTTCGTACCCCCGTTAAGTTGGCCGCAAGCTACCGTAGTCATATATATGACGGAGGGATCATATATATAATTTGGTGGTCCGTATTGTTACGGTCCGAGGGACTCGTACCGAAAAAATAATATACAAAACGGATTTGTAGTGACAAAACTGTTTAATTGGTTTATTCGATTTAAACGTAATATAATCGTGCAGTCCGTAGACAACAACTTTGTATACGGAGTGACAAAAGTTAACCGTCAGAAGGTCGGTACTAGAATCACGGGTTGCGGTGCGGATGCACTGCCTTAAATAATATTACATATTAGTCGGTGGTGGGAGAATTTCAGGGGTAGGTCTAGGAGGGCCAGGTGATGTTGAATTTGGTGGTTGTACTAAGGATCAAAGGTCTAAATGTGAAATGCAGTGTTATCTTTGGTCATAGTGACGAGGATCCAAGGTCTAGGTTCGGGGATAAGGAATCCGTCGGTTTCTTTATTGATATTAGTAGGGACCACGAGTCCACTTAGCAATACATGTTTAACTATTTGTCAAATGATAATGATAAAGGTGATTGATTATTTTTATGTAGTTTTAGGTGTTCGCTTTAAGTACCAAGCGTGAACAGTTATAACTCTTTGATCATAACAGGGGGGGCTATTACGGTTCTCGAAACGAGTGAAAATGACGAAAGTGAGCAGCTCACCCTATTACGGTGAATCTCACTAGGTGAAAAGACGAGATTTTCCGCGTGAGTTTACTCGACACGAACTTCTGTGCCGACAACCGCTGTGCGCATGCTCGTGAGCGTGATTTGCCTACATTTGTGTGGAAGTCCCATCGAGATACTCGAACAATAAACGTCACTCCATTTTTGTTGATCGAAGAATAAAAGTTAGCGATATCCGTCAATTTAACATAACGGAG
>JAPYZU010002727.1:0-12460 GCA_030523005.1 Tryphoninae sp. B BG-2022a
TATATATATATAATATATAAGGTTGGTGATATATATACATCGCGTCGAAAGAGGTGAAAGTAATAAATTGGAGATCCCCCCTTTGAGAGTTTGCCGAGTTTCGTGTTATTATCTTGTACACAATGGAGAACACATACATATTATCCTCTTAATCTCTCCCGGATTCGGGATGTTCACTTCCGCTTATCTCGTTATTTTTGTTTTTTTTTCTTTTTATTTATTTGATTTTTTTTTCTTCACCGTTCTATCTCGGTAGACACGAGAAAATTACTTTCTTCACGCCAACTCAATTGCGTGTCTATGAAAAAGATGTTACATCTTAAGATTCTTTATCTTTTTTTCTTTATAAAAAATTTGGAAAAACTCGTTTTCTTTTTGTTTTTTCTTATTCTTTTATTTTGTTCTTTTAACCTATTGTCGATGTGAGTTGTGATATTCGTGCATGTCAAGACATCTAGTTTATCGTGCTTGAAGAGTAAAAAAATATGTATACACACATATATATATATATATATATATATATATATATATATTATACATATTTAAACCACAATGTAAAAATAGGAGAGAGCATGGTGCAAGACATCTAAGTAAAAACACGTACAAAACACACGTCTATCGACTATTCTTTGTTCTATCTCTAGAGCAAAAATAACGTACGTAAATCCAACGAGAGATTGATAGATGTATTTTTTATTTTTTCGAACTCTTGCGGTGAAACGTTGATACACATTATATGTGTAAATTAGTCAAATTTCATGCCAAAAGGGTTTTATCGATAAAAGTCGTGATCGATTAAACGTACAACGAATATAACAATTCTTTCGCACGAGCGAACAATCGACTGTCATTCAATGTAATAGAAAACATGGAAAAAAGTACTGCGTCAGTCCGTTTTATTGTTAGTTGTCGAAATTTGTCCGAGATAATTTGTTTTTTCAATTTTTTTGCGAAACAAGACGTCACTGTCGAAGGATGATGAATCAAAAAATGCGGTGCGGATTTTTTCTGTTTTGAATTCGGGACCGTTTTTTTATGTTTTTCGTTTTTTTTCTGATTTTGTTTATTTTTGTTGTTTTTTTTTGTTAATCAAAACTTACGAGGGGTCTGGCGCCCCAGTACCAGGACTTGACGCGCTGCGTAAGACCACCGAGTAGGTGGTTTCTCCAACCACCGAAACCTCCACCACCTCCACCCTCCGAGCTCCTCTCCTCCCTTCCTTCGTCCTCATCCTCAGTATCGCGATCCCTCTCTCCTGCTCTCCGACCATTACCAATCATCTCGGCGTCGCTACCCTCGCAACCTCCGTCGCTCTCCTAGCACAACAACAACAACGGCCACCAAACACAACGCCACAACCCCAAATTAGACCTCGTTAATCACTCTTATGCTCGTGCACTCGCTATTTAAACTCTAAATACCTGTCTTTCCAATATTTATACCTCCGCGTACGCTTATCAATCGTGATTACTTATATCTTGTAATTTGGAACGTTTTTTTATTCCATATGTCGGAAAAATACACTTTGAGCAACAAAAAAAATGGTTTCACGTAATCGTTGATAATATTCATTAAATTCTTTAGAAAATTTTTGATAACTTTGCCAAAAAAAGTATTAATAAGTTGGAATCAACGAGTGATCTAAAAAAAAAAACAATTCCATTTTCTTTCTCCGAAGGTACCTTCTCGTATGCCTCAGAAAGTATGCTACTTCTTAATCAAGGAAAATGGTGCTGGCCGTAGGAAATTTCAGATTCGGTCGTTGTATTGCAAAGCCCGGGGCTAATTAGCGGTTACATTAATTTCATTGTCTATACGTATACTTGGCAGCAGACAGTTCAACTCGCTACAGCGTCTTGGACGTGTGCAATTATACATGTAATTATATACATATATGTACATAGATATATATATATATATATATATATATATATATATATAGGGTGAATTGCATAAGGTATCACAGGCTTTATGTTAAGGTAGATGAGATTATTACAAACAGAAGTTGCAAATATATATTGAGGATATTTTTCATAGTTTACGAGATATAAATGTTTAAAGTTGGTCCAATCAGAGAGCGCCAAAAAGCGTTGGAAACGCCCACTCTCATCCTAGTCGTAAAGATAGCATAGTGTTACATTTGGGGTTGCAACATTCAGAGCAGTCAATTTTATTTATTATATTATTACGCACTCATTTTTATTTCTCGGGCATTGGCTACTAGGGCGGGGAGTGGGCGGTCCCAACGCTTCACGGCGCGCTCGGCAAAATTCAGAGCAATCAATGTCTGAGTAATAAAAATGACTGCATAATAATATAATAAATAAAATTAACTGCTCTGAATTTTGCAATCCCAAATGTGTGCAACCGCTCTGATTGGACCAACTTTAAACATTTATATCTCGTACACTATTTAAAAAATCCTCAATGTACATTTGCAACTTTTATTTGTAATGATCTCATCTACCTTAGAATAATGCCTGTTACTTCTTATGAAATTCACCCTGTAGATATATGTTTTTTGTATGACAGTTTCGTGGAAGAAACGAGTAGAATTTCCACAATGCTTCCCTATCTGTAAACTTTATCAATTAATATGTCTAATCTCATCTTTCACATCGAGGTAGTGATCAGAGTGAGAGATCGTCTCGCATGTTGTTGTCTCCTCCCGTGGCACAGTCCAGCGACCGATGTATCGGGGACCGACGCAGTCTCCACGTGCCGTAAAAACTGACCCACATCTTGCGTTCTTTCCCTCGGGAATCATAAAGGTAAAGTCTCTGTTACGACCTAAAGAGCTCCGGAGAGGACAGGAGCGAGAAATAGAGGAAATAATAGTTGAAAAATAAGAAAAAAAACAAGAAAACAAATTGTAAAAAACAATTCCGGGATTGAGAAGGCGTTGTACGTGAACGCGCGACACCACACGGCGTCAAAACTTTCTCTCTACCTCTGTAACAGCGTGTAGTTGTACAGCGAAGAGAATATTCCACGCGATCCACCGCTTAATTCCCTTTTTACAACGCTGACAGCGATTCTCCCGCCGGAATCGATTTACAGCGATCTACTTTTCGATTTATTTTGCATTCATAAATCTAAATTTAATGATTGTCTTAATATCCGACGCGATAATCATCGTAATTATCGGAGTAAATTGATCGCTGGGTATCGATTCGAAGTGTCCTAAATCCATGAACGGCGAACCAAATTATCTTTTTCTTTCGAGCCATTGTTTTTTTTGTTTGCAAATGAAAGGAACACGCGGTTGACAGGATTGTGAGAAAAAAGAGCTGATAAACAAATAAAACAAATAAATCTCGTTGAGCAAAGAAATTTCTTTCATCTGACCTCAAAGCCGACTTAAAGAGTGGTCGATGCCTCGCGACATCACAGACGCGTTTCTCGCGAATTTCATCGTCGAACCGACGATCCTCCCTGTGGATGCGGATCGAGTACAAAAACGTGTGCTAAGAGAGGAAGGAA
Source organism: Tryphoninae sp. B BG-2022a (assembly GCA_030523005.1). Taxonomy (NCBI): domain Eukaryota; kingdom Metazoa; phylum Arthropoda; class Insecta; order Hymenoptera; family Ichneumonidae; species Tryphoninae sp. B BG-2022a. The sequence goes on from JAPYZU010002727.1 coordinate 3,484, forward strand.
AGAAGAGAGAAGATGAGTCCCTCGAAGAAGAGAGAACACTCCCTCGTTCCATATACACTAGGGGACGAGGAAGGTGCTTCAAGACTGACCCTACGGAGAAATATCCTCATGTGTGTGTGTGTGTGTCAACTAGTCGTGATAACCGGCCAGCGTCCATCTGTATCTTTCTCTCCCTCTCTCTTTCTTTCTTTGCCCCCCTCTCTTCCCGCCCCCCCCTCTCTCTTTCTCTCTTCCTTTCTTGCCTTATTTCTTTTGGTGTCTTACACTGTAAACCTAAACGCCGTAGCCGCCGTGAATCATCTAGGTGACTTAGCGGCCAAGAAAGAGGGAACCAGGAAAGTCGCGCGGCTCTCGCGGCTGTCCCTGCTCGCCCATAAAGCCAGGTCAAAGGAGAGGATCGACCGAGTTTCTCTCCATGAATCAGCGCACACCGCGGCTTTTGCGTCCGCTTCTCGTTCCTTTATCGTTTCATTTACGCTCATGTAGGAAATCGCATCTCCACCGAATGAAATGTAAACTTAATCATACTTGTCTAGAAATTAAACGATTAATGAGAAGATAATGATGAAATGAAAAAAAAACAATAACTCATAGTTTTCAAACAACGCGTGAATTTAATCCTACGTTAGTTAATTGAAACGAAGAATCGAGACTTCCTGTCGTAATAATTCTCTTCAGGAATCGCTCTTAACCATCGGCTATTCCTCACCTTGAAGATCTTCGCATTGCAGATCATTCGCTTCCGCATTTCTCATCTCGCATTCTCGTAAACAGTTCCGATCGATGTTTGATTAGAATTAAAATGAGACGTTTAAAATTCTCCGAGGCGGGTTCCGTTTGTTATTGAACTAACGTTGGAATCGTAATGAAGCGATTTTTGCAATCTGGCGAAATTTGTCGGCGGTGTGGAGAAAGAAGAGTGTTTTCTCTGGCGGGGAAACGAAGCGCATCCCAGACTGATTCATCGTGCACTCCGTGAGAGTGTGTTGCACCTTTTCTCGAGGTAGTGTGACTCATACATAATCATGGCCTCTCGTATACAGCAAGCTTGATACGCACTTACGCGCTCGTAACCAGCATTCGTTGTTGCTGGCAACTTGGCAACGTCGGCACGCACACGTACACGATTTCAACTCATTCCTTCTTCTGGCTCTCCTTTCGTTGCGTTAGTTATCGCTTTAAAATTGAAATGAAGATTGCCCGATGAATTCGCGATCGAACGAAAGTTGAACGTTCCTAGACGACGACTTTTCAGTTTAAACTAGTTTTACCGCACGGTTTCGCGGATAATCAATCGCGTACCTACTTGGTTCATTTAACATAACGGTTATAGGGAAAGCTACGCCAGTGGTGATTTACTCTTGATCATTGTTCGTCCTCGAGATTAGATGTACGAATTAAAAATCTTTCGCTCGATAAAGTGAACATCTTGAAAGAAAACCAACGAATAAATTAGCCTGGTGCATCGTACGATAATGACCCAACAGAAAAGACCGCCATTCTAAATCGAGGTTCGTGTCAATTTTCTCAACAATGTATTTTTTTTTCCATGGATAAGTGAAAAATAAACCGTGAATCATGAATTCTGTGAAAACAGCCTTTAAAGGCGAGGCTCACCGAGTAAACATTGATGACAAAATTTGTGGAAAGCTACGAACCGTTGACTAATAACTACAGCGTTGTAGAGAATCGGATGCTTGTTGACATAAAAAACCGGTATTTTGAATAAATTTGGTCTGAAAATATATATAAATATAGCTAGGATGGATTAAGGAAGCACATGGCCAAATTCGAAAAAGGGAATATTGTTTTTTTTTCGTAGGGATGGAGAGGTATATCTTGGCTAGTCGTGGAACCGTACACCTTGTGCCGTTCGTACCACCTCACTTATCCCTCCTAAAGCAACGTTGATGTACTACCTTGACGTCTCTCTCGCTCTCCGTTCGAACACTCGGCTCGATCACGTATAAAGCCACGCTATCTTCTCGTCTCTGTCACTCCGATCGTAGTCTTCGACTTGTTTGGCTGCTCCCACTCTTCAACGTGTCTCTGTCTCTGTCTCCTTCCCTCCCCCCTGCAACTATCTATCTCTTGACTCTTTCTCGGCGAGTTGTTCATCGTGCTCGCTCCCCCGGATCAGGTAAAACGTAAACCTGGCCTGGTCTTCGGGGGACCTGGCTCGCTCACCGTCATGCCTACGCTCGTTGAATCAGTCGAGCCAGTAGCATCGTGGCGGGTGCACATGTACAATCTTTCTTGCATCATCTTGCATTCGTTATTAAGAACTTTGACCGTGCTTTTGTAACGAAATTTTTGACGATTTGGTGTTAAAGGAGAAATTGATCGGATCATTGAGAAAAAAAAGATTTATTTATCGATACACGATCGAATCTGGAGCGTAAAGCACACCTTGTTCGTCACTGGAACTGATAACGCGGAAACCGGATTTTCAGTCTGGCAAATCGCCCAGCGTTCTGTCCAAGTGAGTATAGGAGTTACAACCAGTCGCTCGCATTTTCGATCGTTTCTACCTCTCGGCATGTTGTTCGGTTCGTTAAACAAAACGGACGTCGGTTCAATGGCGAGCGTAACATCGAGATAATGAAATTCGTCGGCCTGTCGCGGTACTCTCCGTGATTTTATTAGGATAGACTCGTGTTTATCACGGATGATCGATCATTATCAGAGAAATTTATCGAGGGAAATTGCGACTAGACGGACGTATGATGTAGCAGAAGTTATTACCACCGTGGTTGCTCGCCACGTTGACGCGAGAGGTGTGTTTGTGCAACCCACGAGAGTTTCTCAAATGGGAAGTGAGTTTCTCCTTCTGGTGGCTAAAGGCTTTAGAGTTGGGACACATTCTCCATTTACATTGACTGCATGGTACAACAGTCGCTACGACCGTGAAGAAATCGACGTTAAAACTAGCGCCTTGTTGGAAACGCGTGTACGAGATTGTCTCGTACGCCGGCGCGAAAATAGATAGGCGGGAAATTCAAAATTTCAACTACTCCATGGAATTGTTATTTCGCTTTAACTTATACAATCTCGTTAATATTCTTTCGGCATAATTTTGCATCGATTTGTCATTAATATTCATTAAATAACGGATTTGCCTAGAACGGTACTTTTCGATAACGCGCGAAGGCATTGAACTTTTAAAAACTTTCATTTTGGCGCGCTTATTACTTAATTTACAGTGTTATGCACCTCTCGCCATTTTAAACACATCTATTGAAGATTGATTTCAAGCTCGATAGCGATATTCCCATTGTTTCAAGAAATGTTTACATTTATCATTTTTTTCATTGGACACGAAAGTCGAGCGTGAAATGCGAGAGCGACAATATACACGCTCAATCACGACTTGCAGTTCTAAATAGCATCGTCATCCGATCTAATCTCTCCATCCTAAAAAAAGTGGATAAGAATTCTCTGTCACTCGCTGCTATTTTCCGTGTATTCGAAGCTATAGTGGCCTATTCACCTTCGTTTGTGCTGTGTTGGCTCGATAATCAGACGCTTTCATCTTGTCCTATTTCACCGGTGATCTTTTACCAGTTCTTAGGGTCAATCGGGGCAATTGGGATATAAAATGTTTTAAGTTGAACTTGTACATAACGGAATTTTGTCATGACTTCCTCATTTCATTTAAATTTCTTCTTTGTCATTAATAATTATCATTGTAATCGATCGATAGATTGAACTCGGATTGATAAATTTTTGCAATTGTAACGAGAAACGTTTTATTATAGTTTAAAACACTTTTATTCAATTACTATTCGTATTATTACTCTTATTATTAACAAAATAATAACCATTGTATCATACCAATGACGAGCAATCTCGTTAAATTATCGCCCAAGTATCGCGTACGATATTTTTATCTGTCCGATTATCGCCACATTCGCAATTAAAAAAATAGTTAAAAGTCGATAAACTCGATAAACAAGTCGCATGTATAGTTTCTCTAAGCGAATCTAGATTGAAGCTCGCCGTCCTTGTAGCAAGAACCTAATCTTACGAAGGGGTTAACCGCCCGTTGACCGTGAAATTCAAGAACGATAGCGTGCACGCTCGAAATCACGTTCCATCCTATTCTCGTCGTGCGATCTAATCGCTCGTGCTTAAAAAAAAAAGGAATGCATAACACTTTCCCGTTTTTCCAACATCTTCTCTGGGTTAGTAGTCGATTTAGCCTTGTCCTTCATCGAATCGGTGAGAAGAAAATCCGATCGATACTTCTGGAATTATTATACGCGAGAGATCCTTGTTGACCCTATATCGTTCACGAATCGTGGGATTCATGGATCGATCGCCCTGGACCGCCAGCGGCCGCCCATCACGTAAGGGAGAGAAAGAGAGAAGGAGAGAAAAATGATCGCCCGCGAAGAGTGCTGGCGATGCTCCTTGTGTGCCTCTGGTGCGTAATACACTCTCGCGGACTAACTGTATATCGTTATACGGTACCGGGTTCGCTTACTTGCACGTCGTCTTCGGTGGCTCTTCTTTTTCTTCGTCTTCTCCTTCTTCCTCCTCTTCTTCTTCTTCTTGTCTTCTTCGGGGCTGTGGGAATTTATATTTTTAACCGGTTCCACGCCGTCCAAGAGTTCAATCCATCGCCATGAAAGAGAGAGAGAGAGAGAGAGAGAGAGAGAGAGAGAGAGAGAGAGAGAGAGAGAGAGAGACGAGACCATTTTATCCGCGGGCTCTTCTTCGCGGCAAAAGTCGGCGCAATCGTTTTCCGTTTTTTCGCCGTTCCGGAATAAAAGCCAGTCGAGATATCAAACGTATATAAACATATCTATATACATACACGCACATATATATCGTCTGTATATATATATATATATATAGACGATGGTATATTTTGCGCGGAAATATAAATCGTCTCCAGTCAAGAGAGCTGTTGGAAATTCTCCGATCTCACGACAACGAGAATCCGCACAAGCTTGTATAATATACACGTATATGTAGTATATACGTTATGTTATAAAGTTTGCAAAAGCAAACCCGTTTTTCCTCCAATCCTGTGAATAATTGGAGGAAGCCTCTCGTGGCGAACGAACAAGAGAGATGGAGAGAGAAAGAACGCAAGCGACCGATTTCCGTGAGCGCGCGGTTCTTCTTTCCTGTCGCTACGACCCAATTTGGCGTCGCGCTAATTGGACTTGCTCCGTTGACCGGACCCCCATATCCGTTCATTCTATGTATTATGTATTTTCCGGGCTTTAATTTAACGCGGGCGTACCTGTGATCCGCGCGTCTTCCGCTTTGTCTTCCACGTTTTTTTTCCGGAAAAAATACGACGCGATGAAAACAACGCATCGATCTTCCGGACTATAATTCTTAAAGCGCCGGTGAGTGAACGGACAGGGAAAAGGAGTTGAGAATAATAAGAACGCAAAGAGTAGAACGTCTCAGTCTGTCGAGCGAGGTGGCCTAGTGACGTTTATCGTTCGTTCTTCTATTTCCTTCAATTATCATTTCTTATTTACCGTGTGACACTTTTTTCCCTTCGAATGGCCATTAAAACAGGGATAAATCAAACGAGTACTGAGTTGAAAAAATACGTCGGTCATCTTCAAAAGTTCTGTCGATTAATCGCAAATTACCGATAAATATAATCATTCGTTATCAAACGAACACACTGGTATGGAACTATTTACAAAAGAATGCGTGCCATTTTGATAATATTCCATTTTTCATTGCTATCGCTCTATCCCTCTAATCTTTCATCATCAAATGTTAAATATGATGTATTAACTATTATTGATTAATTGAAAACAATTAATTGATTCGAAAAAAACTGGAATTCTGTTCGTTTGGCGAATGAGGTGGCCTAGTAACGTTTCAATGATCGTTCTAACATTCCTTTTTTTTCTTGTCATTTCTTGTTGTTCCACTCACTCGTCTCCTCTCTTTCTCTCTTCTCTTTTAAATATCTACGATCCAATGCAACACACATTGGACGCATACTGAGGAGAATGCACATTTGTGGTTGACTTCAATTGCCCTCTCTCTCTCTCTCTCTCTCTCTCTCTCTTCCTCCTTCTCTCTTTCTTTCCCCCTCTCGCTCTCTCTCTCTCTTTCTTTCTTTGTCTCTCTCTTCCTTCCTCGCCCTCGACGTTCCAGCGCACGATTAAGATGCGAACACCGTTTTGTTCCGTGATACCCGATTACGACGACGCCAACAACGACGACGACGACCCGAGAGACTCGTTCAGAAGATCGCGACGGTATTACGCCTTCTACACGCATCAGAACTGTAATGCATTCCCGACGCGATCTCTCCGACGTCGTTGACAATGGCACCAAGACCCATATATCTTGAAGAGCTCGCTTCTTAAGAAGAAATTATTTTTAAAAAACGCAATTTTTCTTTTTTCTTGTCATTTCACTCATGAACGAATAATCACAATCTCAATAATTAACGATCATTCTCTTCACAAAATAAACAAATAAACTTTAAATAATAATTGCAATATTGTAAAATAAACATTTGTTTTAAAGGTGCGGCTGCAACGCTGATAAAACGAAATGGAGTCCTGGTTGAGCGACGTGCAGCGCGTTAGGATTCCACGACCGAAATTTGGCAGTGGAAATTCCGTGAGGCGATCGAATTCGACCGTCATACAGCACGCCAGGCCCGACGCGCATTTGCACGCGCGACAAGCGGCTCAGGAAGTGGCAAAAGCTACGGAGGAATTGAGACAGGCGTTACAGGACAAACTATGACATGGACAAAAACGCTTTGCGTCTAATTTTATAGTTTTGAAAATTCGATTCCGCTTGTCCAAAGCCATTTTTTCGTACCTTGAAGAAACAAAAACTAAACAAACACAATGTTCGTTATCGATGCTGCTACTCATGTGCGTACCTCTCGATCCTCGTTATCTCTCGTCAAATATGCAACGTTCATTGCGATTACATTTTTGTAATTCATTCATACATAAATAACAAACGCGAATGAAACGTTTGAAGAAAAAATGGGTAAGAGGGGACCGGATGATAAATAAGAAAAAAAAGAGGAACGGGACTTATCGAAATGTGAGACAAAGATATTATCCTGGCCGAATGAAGGAATAATTTTCCTTAGGAAAGAAAGAAAAAGAGGGCCGACGAAAATATTAAATTCATGAGTTTCTCGGAGCTGAGAAAATGAGAGAAGAAACAAATAAGAAACGAGAACACGAGAGAGAAAGAGAAATGAAACGGTAATAGTTGACAAGTCGAAAATTATTTCATAACTCATCGAATTTGTTTATGTTTGCCCGTGAAAAAGAGATAAAATTCTATGAAACTAAAAGTTGTTTTTTAATAAAACGTAACTGTAAAAATAATTTTAGTTTCGCGATGTTGGGTAAATGGTGATTTTTTTTGTCCAGCGTTACTATACTTTCCCTCTTTCTCTTTCTCTCGTAATCGTCGACATCGGTCTTGTCCCATTGTAAATAAATTATCTTCGTTTTTTTAATTCCACGATCCTCCATTCATACAACATTTTATATCATTTTTAACGATTATATATTATTGTATTGTATATTGTATTAATTTTACATAAATATTGTTGTTAAATATATATTAAGGAAAATATAGAAAGTTCGAATATAATTGTATATTACGATTTTTTAATGATTTTATCGAATTCGATAATCGTTCCAATTAATCAAAATCCTAGAATTTTAATAACACGAGTGGCCCTGTTCAAACTCATCACATTTACAAATCTCATATAAACAATTAATAAGTCACCTTATCACTATAATTTCAGCCTCGAAATAGTTGTTTTGGGTGACTCGTTTTACCCCCCACCATTTGGATTAATTTCTCGACAAACCCCGTTGGTCGTTGCTCGTGATGAAAATAGTCGACTTCGCTTTCCTCATTCGATTCACTCGAGCGCGAAGAGAAAAACGAGAGAAGGCTGGTTTCACCTTCGCGTGGCTCTACTCGCGATATACGCTGCATATATTTTGCTCATTTTTGTTTATTCTATTTAACAAGCACGCGTGCACCGTAGCCTCACTCTCGTCTGGGCCTGTCGCGAAAGGCCGCATGCTTCGATCGCCATCGCGAGAGTAAACGTTCGAACCGATTATTATATTACATACGCGGTATGTACATAGTGAGTGCGTTATCATATTTATTATAGAGTAGGTACGAGAGACGGAAAGTGAAAAAGAAAATAACAAAGAAAAAAAAACAAAAATCTGGAAAATTTCACTCGATTGAATCGCTGGCGAAGTGAAGATGTGAGAAAACGAGAAGAAAACGGTTTTTCCTCGAGCTTCTCCTTGATCTTGTTTCTGCGGTGCGATCGATCAGATGGCAGGTGCGCACGGCAAATGAAAGATAATTAATGACACGATGGGATGGGCGATGTTGTCGTAATTAATTCCCCAAGCAGCGTGAGATGAAAGGTAAAAACAAGGGAGAGAATTATCGGATCAGGGTGCACGGTCCAGGCACCGACCGTGTCTCGATTATTGATTATTCAACCTTTGATAACTCGATATCGAGTATTAATTTTTTTTATCTCTTCTTATTTTTATTAATTTCTCGCTTACCATTTATTCACGCCTCATCCCCTGAGGAATTCGCCCGTAAAATCTGACCTCAGAATACGTTTTTTTCTTCAATCCTCGTTTAGATGTTCGTTGCAACATAACCACAAATTCGATTGTTAAGCTTTCCCGTCGCTGACACAAGAACCGGTGTAATTAGTCAACGAGATTTGAATGCGAATATTTGCGCGATTCGGTGATCGTGAACGAACAGAGGATTTTCTTTTTTTACTCGATGGTCAACAGCGAGGCTATATTTTCCAGATTATGTACGTGCCAAATACACGAGACTGCTACAATATACAGGGTGGTCCACATAACTCTTAACAGCTGAATATTTCGGAAACTATTTGTCCAATCAAAAAGTTGTTCATGAGAAAGTTTTATACTTTCGAAGGGCCTTTCTA